>JASKGM010000005.1:1902942-1927590 GCA_034509205.1 Ceratonia siliqua | reverse complement strand
ACATAAGTATACTTATTTTTTGTTAGAATTGAGACTATTTAATAATTACTTTAATTATTATGTCATTATCTTAAACGACAAATAATTTAAAAGAGAAGGGCAGTGTTAGGATTTATTGTCCTTTTAATCTCATTGAACTTAATAATTAGCTACCGTATCATTAACAATATTTTGACTTTACTTTTATCCATTGATTGTTACAATTGCTATGAGCCACCTTATAATTTCATATTTATGGTCAGCTTATAAGAAGACTTTTATAAAAGTTTTTTAATTAAAATTTTTTATTAAAAATAATTTTTTTTATAATTTTATAATGTTAAGTACGAGTTATAATTAATAAATATTAAAAAAAAAAGTGGTAGGGTTCTTGATGTAGGACCTCTCCTTAATTAGGGGAGCTAGGGTCCAATAATTGAGACGCTTTTGGTTTTGTTATTTATCTATCTAAAAGTTGGAGAAATCTATGGTTGAATAGTTTATTGAAAAGAAAAAAAAAATATTACAGAAAAGGAAATGAAGCCACGATTTTTTAAAAAAAATAAAAAAAGTTTAAAATATGCGTAAAAAAAATTGTTATTCTTAGTAGATAAAATTGTAAGTAGCTTTCAACTGTTAGTTCAATTATACTTTGACTCTTAAAAATTAGACAAATTTTTAAAATGTAAATCGTTTCACTATTTTTTAAAAAGTTTTTCAATGTAATCAGATTAATCAGATTATTTTTTGTGTACTACCCCTAAATGGAAAATGGGGCTAAAAATATTTATTTTTACAAATTAAAAAAAAAGGAAAAATGAAACAATCATTTAGCCAATATATCATTATTTTTGGAAAAAAAATTGGATAGACTAACTTAATATTAAATTAACTCATAAATATATTAGAAGTGAGATTCATAAAGATTCACAACTAACGTATAAATATTTCTTTCTATAATTGACTTAATTTATATATTTTTTATAAACTTATTTATATGATAATTTTTTATTTCTTTTATTATTAGACATGTTATTTTTATATATAGTATTTTTTAGATTATATATAAAATGTATTTGGGATAATTTTTATTGTCTCAAAAGTAATTTATTTTAATAATAAAATAAAAGGCTTCTCAAAAAACAGTTTCACTTTTTTTCTAAAGTTAAGATTTATAGGTTTTTTTAAAAAAAAAACACAAGTGAAATTTTTTTTAAACAAATATATACCTAAAATATTTTATAAATTTTTCAAAAGACATTTTATTTATTTTTTTAATAATTTTATATGTATAAAAATATTTTATATTTTTATATCTAAACATAATACATATATTTTTTTAATAAATTAAAAAATTACTTTTACTTAACTAAATCTAAACGTTAAATATATATATATATATATTTTTATTTTAATAATTTTATTTAAAATAATTGTTAAAAAGTATAAGTTTATTTAAATATACCTATAATCTATGATTTTTTTGTAATATAAATCAATAATCATAAATCAATAAATAAACATATAGGTAGAATGAACTTATATTAACTTATATAAAATATGTATATATATATTTTTTTTATAATTGACTTAATTTATACGTATTTATAAATATTTTGTTTTTGTAATTACTAAAGAAATTTGCTTGGTAATCCTAAGCAGTTATGATGAATGAAATAGGTGCTAGGTAAGTGGTTGATTGTTGGGTGTTGAGGCAGCAAAATCATGTAAGCCATTTTCCCTTTCTTTCTGGTATTCAATCATTCACATCTATTTTATAAATGCAACCAATTAAGAGATAAAGTGTGATGAGTTGCCTTTCTTCTATCATGAATCACAGACACCAGATGGTAGATCTCAATGTAGTTGCAATTACAGCTTCACATTTATGAATTCAAGTATTAAATAATGCAAAAACTTAATTTATGGTCCACCACTCCCATACATGGATTAATCTTGTAATATTTTAAACAGGGGAATTTACTTTTTTTTTTTACTCCTTATTTTTCATTATAATGTTATTCTTAATTTATTAATTATAATATATTATACACTTAATTATTATAATTTGGTTAAATTGTATATCATTGTATAATTAGATGTTAAATTTAATAATTTTAATTAGGCTTAATTATAGTTTTAATCCATGTATTATACAAAAAATTTCAATTTAGTTATCATATTTTTAACTTAAACAATGTTACCCTAATATTTTTTTAAAGTTTCAATTTAGTTTCTATAACTAACATCTGTTAAATTTTCAATTATATTACATAACCTAACTATTTTATACATATATTTATTATTTTATATATCAATTAATAATAATTTTTACATTATATTTTTTATTTACAATTTCATTTGTACTCACATAAGCCAACATTAGTTAATAATTAGGCTACCAGAGTACATTTGATATGTGAAAAAGATAAAATGAGAGTATAATTTGATTAAATTATGATAGTTGAATGTTTAATATATTATATTTAATAAATTAAAAAAATATTATAATGACAAATATAAGATATGAGTAGAAAGGTACAAATTTCACTTTTAAAATAAGTATTACTTCCCAAAATTCGATAATTCAGTCTCTTCATATGAAGATATTGATTTTTCAATTCTTCTTAGGGTAGAGTAAAATGGATTATGCATAAGGTTTCTTTGGTAGAATATATATAGTGCTGTAAATAATTACATAAATATAAATTCTTAGTTTTATTAATGTGTATCAATTAATTCATTTTTTTATTAATATTTTTAAATTGCTTTAAATTTTAAATAATTATTTGTTAAATAATTTGTTTGTAATTATTCACTAGTTATATCTCCCTATTAACAATAGTTAGTTTTTATTATATCACTTTTTTTTAATTTAAAAGGTAACTATTTATGGGATAATTATTTTTTGATGATGTAATTATTGTCATAACACCATAAATTAAAACTTTTTTTTTTGGTATGAGAAAGTGCAACGTAGAATTGTCATAAAAAAAAAAAGAGAGTGGGAATCCTTAATTTTCAATTATACCTTTAAATTATAAACTAATATTCATTGTTCAAATAACATCATTATTTAGGCCCGTTTAGATAAACTTAAAAAATATTTTTATAAAAATATTTTAATTAGAATTAAAAGTTATTTTATAATTATATATTGTAATTGAGAAATTTTTTATATGTCATTTTTAATAAATTTATTAATAATTAAAAAATAATTTATTATTATTTTATTTCATATATTATATGAATTTGTATTTAAAGTTATAATTTTTAAAATTAAAAAAGTATTTTTTTATAAACCCAATTAAATAGTTTTTTATTTGAAATTATAATTTTTTTATAAAAGAGTATGTTTTTATATTTTTGTTGTTACTATATTTTTTTATAAAGTCAATCAAATAATTGTATTACTCAATAAGTATTTTTTTTTTCTAAAAGAAAGCCCAAACAAGCCTTAGTAGTATGGATCAACGAATGAATGAATGGATTAATATATAATTAAAAACATATTCTAAGTACATTTGTCGACAAACAATTAAGAATCACAACGAAACATATAATCATGTCACCATAGTTTATTATATTTATATCTATATAGCACTATCAAATTATTGGAATTTTGGTGATGTTTTATGTTTATCTAATCATGGGTGCAGTTACGAGGACACATGAATTTTAAAATATTTATTTATATTTTATACCAAAGTTGCATATATAATACCATAATTTGACTTGGCTCTGCTTTATGTAACTGATCGGCTTGGGATTTTCAAAGCCTTAATATTTTCTATTTTCCCATTGTTTTTTTATTTGTGGCATTACAACTCAACTGCCTTTATAGTAATACATTTTAATTAGATATTATGATATATTTACAGATGTTGGCACTAAATTTTTACATGAATATTCAATTTTTATTTGGTATCATTTATATATTTTTTCTTTTATAAAAAATAATTATGCAATTATAAAAGTAGTCATTATATTATAAATATTTTTTAAAGTAAAAAAAATGAACAATAGATAAGATCAAATAAACATTTGGTGTTGATGGAATACTAAAAGTAAAAATTTGGTGTCCATTAAATATAAAAATTGTCCCCAAAAATAATGCTACTTAGAATTTATATGAATACTGCAGGTATAATTAGTTTTTATTTTTTAATAAAAAAGAAATAGGTTGATTGAAAGACAAAGTATTAGACCTGAACGAGATATTTATTTTATGCAATATTATACACATAATAAGAGAATTATATGATAATGTTATTTAAAATTTAGTTTATAAAAACAAACAAATTATTGAACAGCCAAAGCGATAAGTGATCCTTTTTGTTTACACTGAATAAAAAAAGAATAAATAATTCATAAAGGAAAGCAACCAATAATAAAATATGATATCCGATGTCGACTGTGGCCTTTTCAAACAGTTGATTTCTCTTTCCAAAAAAGCCATTCGATTTATTAACAAATCAATTTAGCCTTATTCTAATATAATTTCTTTAATATAATTTTAATTAGTTGTAAACAATTGGATAAAGGGCATGAGTACAAAACACGATTACTTCATCAATTGATTTGTATAAGACGAAATGGAGAAAGGATTAGGACATTAGTTATATAATGTAAATAAATTATTTAAATTTAATACACCAAAATATGTATTTAAATTATTTATTCACTCTCGCAAATACCAACTAGATTTTAAAGTGTGCCTTTTAAATATTGTCTATTCCTTAAATTGGACATCTTTCAATTATAGTTTTATCTGAAAAATCAGTTTAAGTTTAATTTTAGGAAAGTTTGTATTTTTTCATCTTAATTTTTAGTTGTTATTACAATTTTTTTAATATATTAATTATAATATATTACATATTAAACTATCATAATTTAATTAAATTATTTTATATTTTTTAAATAAGTGTTAAAATTAATAATTTTAATTAACATGAACTAATTATGTAATTAAAAAAATTTTATAAAAATAAAAAATAAAAAATTTATTATGTAAAATAATACAAATATCCTAAAAATAAATAATATGAAGTCTTTAATTAATTTTTATTTTTACTCATAAAAATAAATAAGGAGTTAATTAAATATTATCCTTATTTATTTTTAAGATATTTGTATTATTTTATAAAATAAACATGATTTTTTATTTATATTAAAATTTGTTAATTACATAATTAATTCATGTTAATTAAAATTATTAATTTTAATATTTAATTAAATAGTAGAGGTAATTTAACTAAATTATGATAATTTAAGATGTAATATGCTATAATTAATAGATTAGGAAAAATATTGTAATGGCAACTAAAGATTAGAATGAAAAAATATCAAATCGAGCTAATATTTGTATTGATTTACTTATTTCTCCAATTTAGTGTTCAAATTTCAAAGTATGCTATTAAAAAATATAAAGTTAACTTTTTAAACATTACAAAACAAAATTATTTAAAATTTTTTAAAAGCCACTCAATATATTCTCATTAAAAATGTAGTTAGTTTGATTTTTTTCTTGAATTCTTACATGGATGATAATTACTTTCCAATATGATGACTTGAATTTTGATATTAAAATTAACTAATATTTAATATTAAAAAATAGTTCTTAAATTAATATTTTGGGCCATGATTATTATTACTTTCAAATAGAATATGAGAATAAATATCAAACATTATGCCATGAACAGTATTAAGTATTAGCTTCTTAATAACTATATATGAAAAATAATGTGAAAATCTATCTTGAAAAATATTTCATATAAACAAAGATTTACTTTCTTATAAAAAATCTAAAAGGCAAAATTGTCAATAGATTTAAAGAGAAATATAATCAAAGCATAAAAAAGGTAAAAAAAATTTACTGATGAATTTTGAATAGTTAGAGTATTATAAATTCCAATTTTAATAAAGGCTAAATGAAAAAAATGAAAGGTCTAATTCACCTCTAAAAATTTCCAAAGGAAGAAGAAAAAATTGAAAAGGCAAAACTGTCAATATATTTGTTTACGTGGGCAAAGCTCGAGTCAGGGGATGTGTACCCATCATGGCTGCGTGGAGCGAAAGCTATATGGCAAGCAAAAAGAAGAGAGAGAATGAAAGAGGAGAGAGAGAGTGTGTGGATAAGGGCGTCATCACGGACGCATATTTGTGCTCCTTTATTCACGCGCTCTCTCTTTTTCTCTCTCTATAATTTCTTTTTATTTTTCGTAAATTACTATTATTTGAGCCGTGACGCTCTTCCTAGGTCCACGTGTCCTCCCAACCTCTCCGTCTTCGCTTTCAAGAACAGAATAGAAGCAACACGAAGCACCCCCACAGTGTCTGACAGGGAAAGCCCACTACTGAGAGAGAGAAGCTAGAGCGAGAAACTGCAGGGGTTTTCGGCAACCCCGAATGAAACTATCATCGGGGTTTTGTGGGTGAGCGGTTCTGGTGCGGGAGTGATCTCTCTGTGTGATTCTATTTTTTGGTCTTCTTCGTTTTTGATTAAAAAAAAAATTTGCTTTTGGGTTTTCTGGGAGATGTACATAGCTTCCATGCGAAAGTCTTTCAAGGACTCCTTGAAAGTGCTTGAAGCTGATATCCAGCATGCCAATACCCTGTAAGTTTTTCAGTGAATTTCTGGCATTTTAAAATTTTTTGAAGATGTTTGCTAAAATGATAATATTTTTTTTGAATACGAAGGTGATGAAAGTTCTTACAAGACCTTCAATTTCTTCTTGTTTTCCCCCAGTTTAATTTTTTCCCGAAAATGGATGATGATTGCTGAGTGAGATTTTTCTTTTGGGTTTGGTTTTCTGGGTTAATGTCTTTGCTTTCCCTTTTGGTCAACCCTACGTTTTCAAGTAAAGTAATGATAGAAGAAATTTTCAATTTTAATTATTCTGTCAGTACTTCTTCCCTCTCTCTATTTGGAAAAATTAATACTTGATAATATTAAAGCCAAACAGACAGTGAAAGACCCTGCCCAAGTGTACCCTTTGAACCCCGTTTCAGGTCGTGCGATCGTAATAGTAGTACGTTCGCGTACTGGATCGTGAATATCAGCGACCCACTTACCTGGGCATACTTGTGTGGCTATGTAAGGTAGCTTCCTCTTCCTGCAATTTTGCCACCGCCATCAATCACTTTTCCATTGTCATCCCTCTGTCCCTAGGGCTAGTCCATGGTGGATGAAGAGGTTGTGGAAGCTGGGGTGAGTCCTGTTTCCCTTTATCACCAGCGCATGTTTCAAGATTTTGAGGGGCTATGGCTGTGGCGTCGGGTCTAGGCATGGTTCCCTTCTCATTTTGGGTTGGGGTGGCGGAAGGGTAGAGGCTTGTAAACTAGATCCTAGACCCATTGCTACTCCTGGGTTGTGGTTACTTCTCTTTTTTAACATTACTTCCCCTCCTTGTTGTAATCTGCTAAAACTAATATCCTTTGATTGTTTGTTTTATAATTTTATAAATGACATTGACTATATTGTTGCGTTTCATAGATACATCGTCGTCTGTTTATTTCATAGAGCTTAGAGCACTATGATGGAGTCTTGTGGTTATGGGGAGAAGATGAATTTCATTATGTTAGATTTTCATGGGGTGTATTTGTGACATTACTTTATATTCCTTATAATTTATGTCACATTGTCTCGTTGACATGGGGTTAATGGTTCCCTGATTAATTTGGCTGGTTGTGATGATTTTGATATGGAATTGTTGTTTCTTACTCTCTGATACTGAATGCATTGTCATCTCCAGGTATAGTCACAGGCTGCCTACCTGTGGTTTTTTAATGCAATGTTTCAAAGTTAAATTTTGGGTTTGTGATGAGCCTTTACCCTTTAGTGAAATTTCTATAGAGGAGCTACAAACCTAAGCTTTTAAAGGCATATTTTCAAAACATTGTAACGATATGTCTTTGGAGGGATACCCCTTTTTCCTTCTCCCCAGCCAATCTTCATAGTTATATCAGTACACAAATTAATGATTGATCATGCAATTGGACGTGTAGGGCATCAGATTTTTCAAGGGAGTATGATGGTGCATGCCTTCAGATGAGAATGTCTTACAGTCCAGCTGCACACCTGTTTCTTTTTTTAGTGCAATGGACAGACTGTAATCTTGCAGGGGCTCTTGGACTGTTAAGAATCCTAATTTACAAGGTCCTTTGTTTATTTGGTTTTCAACTTTTCATATTGAAATGAGGGATTTGGACAATGTCACTATTTTTTGTCATCCTGCAGGTTTATGTGGATGGCACAACCACCATGTCTACGCATGAAAGGAAAGCAAGTATAAGAGAATTCTATGGTATCTCTATCTCTCTCTTTTGTTCTAATAATTTAATTTGCATTTGAGCCTTTGTTAGTTGCTGACCTCTAGAATTTCTACTTTGCAGCGGTCATATATCCCTCTTTATTGCAACTTCAAAAAGGTGTCACTGATACAGAGGATAAAAAACAAAAGGCTGTATGCATGGAGAGGTATAGAAGAAGAGATGATGAGGAACATAGGCTATCTTCAGACATAGACATTGAAAGAGAAGAAGAATGCGGGATCTGCATGGAGATGAATAGTAAGATTGTGTTACCCAACTGCAACCATGCCATGTGCTTGAAATGTTACCGTGAATGGTACGTCTCTCTCTCTCTCTCTCTCTCTCTCTCTCTCTCTCTCTCTCTCGCATTCCTGATCTTTTCATCATCATGTCGTTTTGGCATTAAGAAATAAGAAGTTATTTGCTTCTACTATATACTGTGATACTATTTCTTCAATTCCTTGTAATTCTCTAATCCATTTACTTTATGTTTGCTTTTCTTTATGTTTGACACTGTCACTTTGATGCCTTATAGTTAGTACTCAATGGCCATAGGGTTTCAGATAATAAAATGTAATCCATAAAGCCTACTTGGGTTTTCATAGATTTTGGATTTCAGTTTGTTTGGGTCATAATTGTTTGTAGAACTCGTGACAATGTAAAGTAAAATGGCTTCTGCCAGGACAGAGGTTGCAAGTATTGGAATGGTTATGAGTCTTATGATAAGTAAACTGGTTGTAGAATCCTGTGCATGGTTGTGATGTGATGTCTTTACATGCACTGCGCTTACAAAGGTATGAGTTGTCATTGTGTTTATGTTATGATTCCTCTTATTGGTGCTTGAGTGTGAACATTTAGTACAACAAAACTAGATGATTGGAGTGAGAAAGTATTCAAGAGGAGAAACTGATTGCGACTGGTATGCCAAGCACAGGTAGTTGTAAGTAGGGTGTTATCTTGTATGTCTTCTAACTGCCTTTTGGCTAATTAGCACTTGAGTCCTGTATATTGTGATCTTGGCACTAGATTATTGGAGCGGGAAAGACTTGAAGAAGAGATATTGATTTCAACTGGTATGGGATGCATAAGTAGTTGTAAAGTGAGAGCTTTTTCCTTTTGGTTGATTAGCGCTTGAGTCTTGTATATTTTGAATTTATGGAACTGAAATAGTTTTGACTGTAGCTTATATGCAGGGATTGAAGAACTGATCTTCACTATTTGATAGTTTCATGGGAGGGGTGGTGATTCTCTAATGCTAATTATAATTATTTATAGTGTTTGATATTTCTTTTCTATTTGGTATTTTGGCGTGCACCCAAGGGTTGATGGTGGTTGGCAAGCAGTTGTTAATTTTTGGCCTAATTGTATATAGGAGAGGGCTTGATGGTGGGATCAATTGTTTTTTTTCCTGAAATTAAGATAAACATGGACTTTGATCTTAACCCTCCCGAGCAGTTGGGGGCTTGAACCCAAGCTTTGGGACATAATGCATTTAGCCTCTGGCTTATTTGCTTGGGGTGTTTTTTTTTTTTATGGATGGTTTGTACAGCGAGCATTTCAAGTAGGTGTTTTTGAAGGGACCATGGGTGACCTGCCATATTTTGGGGACGTGATTGTATGACATATTGGACTAATTTAGGCTTAATAAAATTCATTTAATTGTCTCTGTCTGGATCTGATATGCCTTTATTTCCTGCATATCTACAATTTGCTTTGAATAACCCAGTGTAATGTTGAATAATGCCCTACTGCCCTTGCATGAATTGAAGTCTAATGTTTTTGGATGCGAAGGAGGCACAAACATCAAATGCTTTTCTTAACTTTCAGAAATGAATTAGGCTTTTATCATTATATTATTGCAATGATTAGAAAGAAAACAATTTGTTGCTATTTTTATTTTTCGGAGCTATTGCTATTACTTCAACCTGATAATATTTAACTCGTGCCTTGATTAAAGAGAGTAGAAGACAAAAAAGAAATATTATGATTTAAGTACTAAATTAGGCATAAAGTAGTTTTTTGGATAACTTATTGCTACTCTTTTGGATTATGTGAAATTATGATGGGATCTATTACATCTTGACCGTCCGTTTTTGCATTGACAGCCGGGATTTTGTGCAATTTTCCTTTTTTTAAAATCTTTTTTTTTTCTTTAATTGTGGCCGTCCGATCACACACAAAATGCCACGATTTGTAGGACAGGATAGTCACCCAATCTTTTTCCAAATGTCAAGTATACATATTCCTGCCTTGGGATGTACTTGTAGTGTATTGCTTTAATTAAATGAGAAAGGAAGTATACTGTGTGGGTTAGGCTATGAAGATTCCTTGAATTATTAATTCCAGAGAGCCGACAGTGAACTGTCTGATTGATATGACTTGTTGCCAATTATGCAAAATATAGCACGCATGCCCTTTGAGATTGTAATTTATGGAAGAAAAATGCATGTGGTTTGGGCCCCATTTGTGACACTTCATTGTTTCACTTGTGAGTCATACATTTCTATATGATGGTCTGTGTCCATGAGCTAGTTGGCTGTTTTATTGGATAGGTTGTACACATTGTACCATAGTATGCGAAACGACTTATTCTACATTCATTCTTTTTCCATTTCTGTAGCTATCTAAAAGTTATTAGTAATGTCCTAAAACTTCTTTGATATGGTTAGTTCTTGTACAATTCGTTGGAAATTATTTTCAGTCTTCGTCTGGCATGACTAATTGTCTACAGTAGCCCCCCCAACCCAAAAAAAGTCATGCCTCCATGTTTGTGTTCTCGTAAGTGTTTTCTTGAATGGTTAAATTATAAGCACTATGATATGTTTTGCAGGCGAACAAGATCACAGTCGTGCCCCTTTTGCCGCGACAGCCTTAAGAGAGTCAACTCGTGTGATCTCTGGGTGTTTACTGATAGTAGGGATGTAGTAGATATGGCAACGGTGACAAGGGAGAATCTTAGAAGGCTTTTCATGTACATAGATAAGTTGCCTTTGATTGTTCCAGACTCCCTTTTTGACACCTACGACTCTCACCTAAGATAAGTGATTGCTACAGACACATGTTGCTACCTGCTGTTGTCTTGGATGAGTAGTTCCCTTCCAAGTTAGTAACATAAAAATCTGAAGTTGATCCGGCAAATTTAGTTTATATAGAATTGCAGCACTTGCTTCCCACTTCTGTCAGAAGTACCCAGCCCTGAGTTATTGTGGGTTGGTGGTGAAGTTGAGATGATAAATTGTATCTAAGCTCATTTGTATATCCTTGTACAGACCGAATTACTCTTCTTAAAATGAGATTTGACATTCTGTTTCTCAGTAATTGAAATGTGAATCTCGAGTAACACTGCTCTCCTGACTAGATCTTTCATCATGATTGTAATTTACAGAATATCAAATACTATCACTGGTTATGGTGGGTTGGTAAGTGATCATTTTCATTTGTTTTTCCTACTTGCCGTTTTCATAGAACAGCAAATATCTTGCTATTTTTGATAAATTTTAAGGTAGATTTGGTCGTAAATTAAGCCAATGGGAATTGGACATGTAGATATATTAGAGGTGGATTTTACTGAATATTCAAATATTGGCTTGGTGTATGTCGACACAGTCTATTTTAAAATTTCTCGCGCACTTTTTATTTGGATTTGGCATGCAGGTCCAATGGTAGTCAAGGTCAACAAATCTTTGTAGTTTTGTAGTCTTATTTTAGTTGCTTTCAATTTGAATAAAATAAAATAAATTATTATAGGTGTCCGTATGGTGCTCGACACTAAATTTAGGTATAAAAAATATTTATTATGTAATAATTATAATATAATAATTTTTTATAATAGAATAATTATTTTTTATAAAATTAAAAAAAAAATGAGATGAACTAAGAGGGTATCACATTTGGATATCTATAAATAAATTTTTCGATAAAATAATATGAACTGCCTAATATGAAGCACAAAATTTAGTGAGGCCTTAGATTATATAAGGTCAGACACCGATCTTCTAAAGTGTATGTGTGTGTTTTAACATAAAATCTTTTTACAAATTATTTAAACACTTTATTATGAGGTTACATAATGTCTTTTAAAAATGCTTTTTTAACAAGGATTCTAATGGCTTCTTTAAAGGTGTTTTATGCAGGAAGGATTAAAAAAGGGGAAGAAATAGCCGAGCCTATAAATGATAAATCTCAAGTTCCAGAACAAGAAAGCCATTTACAACCTTTAAGGTATCTGGGGGTCTACTATCTCAACTTGATTTGAGTGATTAGAGTAAATAAATAATTCACCAAAAGAATAAATTTTTATTTATTTTAATTGTTTAGTAGTTTTAGAAATGTGAAATGGGTTAAAATGGCAACCAAGTAGGCTATTGATTGAGTTGAAATTTGAAAATATCCATATAAGCTTAAGGTAGTCCACTCAAAATCCAGCCTGTAATCTAGGTGTTGTTACCTAAGAACATGGGCTATTCAAAATGGACCCCTCAATTCTTAGTACTAATGCTACCCTCCAGAAACAGAGCTACCTTCGTGTCTATATTTAGATCATGTTAAATTTAAGGGTTGAAAAACCTTAATTCATTCCCTGTCCGTTTTATTGGTCCGTTCATGTCCATGCGGCCATGCCTCGTCCAATATATCACAGGAAAAATGATTTCGAAATCTAAATCGATATTGGAGTAATAATCTATTATTGTGCAAACTTTATTTGTGAAATTTTAATATAGACACTCAATGTCATCCCAACTGTTATAAAGTACCATTACTTTATTTTAAATCGCTACCTTCTTCACTCAATTCTTAGATTAGCAAAATTTGAATGCACCATATATAACGTTAAGGTAAATAATATGATGTAATTATTGTGTTTGAATTTAGTCATATCACATTAATTATGTTATGAAAATTTGAATTATACGTTTCATTTAAAGTTTATTTAAATTATTGATAGTGTATTATCACATTATACATAAATTTATTTATTTTTAAATAATTATAATTTATTTAATAAAATATATATTTTTTGTTAACTTATTTATCAATTAATGAAAGATTACGATGAGTCAAAAATGATCAATAAAAAAATATGTGAATCTAAATCTTACTATATCAATATTTTTTTATAACATGAATAATGTAACATAATTAAATTATATATTTAATTTTTTAATTAAAAAAAACAGAGAAGCAGGAGGTCTGTAGGAAGAAAGAACTGTTATAAATTAGAATATAGATTTGGATTTTTTTTGTCCTCTCTCTCTCTTGTATATTCTTGTGGGAGAGAGAACTACAAGTGGTTTGTCTCAGATAGGGAGAGGGGGAAGAGCAGAAAGAGTGTGACATGGGGAGAGGGGAACAAAGAGAGGAAGGAGAAGAAGGGGTCATGTCGACGGACTTCTTCTGGTCCTATACGGATGAGCCCCATGCTACACGGCGACGTGAGATCCTCTCTAAGTACCCTCAAATCAAGGAGCTCTTTGGCCCAGATCAATGGGCTCTCCATAAGGTGCTTTCTTTTCTTCCTCTTGATTTCTTTCTTTCAGTGCATTCGCTCTTGATGGTCGATGTGGATTCGATTCTGCTGGAATATATTGGAGACAATGTGGGTGTGTTCGTGAATCTGATTTAAACTCTTTTTTGCTTATATTCGAAATGTGGGTCGGGTTCATTGTTGATGTATTGGCATTTGGTTTTTTTCCCACTAATTAGACTTGTTGGTATATCGTTTTTATCCAATATGGTCATTTGTGTTGGGCTTCTTCCCAGATTTGTTTCTTGGATCATGAGAGGAATAACGCGGTTTTTATTGGATAAATGGTTTTTATCAACTTTGATGAAGTTCAGCTTTTCTTCTTGTTTTCTTTTTGCTTTTTGGTTGGCATTCTTTTATCCTTTCCATTTTCTCCGCATTATCTGCGGGGTTCTTTTGAATTTGTTTGCAGTTGAATTCATATTTTCCGATATCATGTCCAGATTGAGACTTTCTGTGTACTTTGGGAGATCAATTTAGAATATTCTAGTTTTCAGCAATTTTGATTATTTTGGATTGTAATTCTTCCTGTTGACCAATTGTATGTTGGGTTTGTTCTCTGCACTTCTTGTTGAACGTGTCCATGCATTTTGTTTATCTCATAGCTCTTTCTCGGTTGTTAAGTTGTCTATGTTGTAATAATCAAGTATCTTCTTACATTTCTTTGTTATCTAGCTTTTGTGTGTTCCTTCAAGCAAAATGCGGTTTCTTGACTTCGCAAATGAATTTATCACAGAGAGACAGAAAGGGTCACTTGTTTGGTATTCCGTTTTAGTTATTAACCAGCAATTCATGGATGCTAACCTTCGCATATCAGTTTGTTGATACCTATATTTTACCTGGAAATGAACTAACTTGTGCCACATGTTGCAAGTGAGGCACTGGTAGAGCTACAATTTAGTATTCCAAAACCTCCTAGAAGACCTGTCTAGAAATTTAAAGCTGCATAAATCTCTAGAAATTGTAATTGCAATATTTGGGTACCACTGAAGTCTTGCTTCTCTTGAACTGACCCTCCCTCGTATGGCCATATGTGGTTGAAAGAAAAAATTGTTCACAAGGGACTGTTTGTATGTATATATTCTGCTTTTACTATTAAGTGATATTGCTTCAAATTTATGACCAAACATGTGCACATAATATTAAGATAGGGATTTGAAAAATATATCATTTGGATGGCTAACTTGTTATCCTTCTGTAGATCTTTATCTATTGCTTTAGTTATTGTTACCCCTAAGATATTTGTTCAAGTCTTTGAAGTTCTGGTTTTGCAGATTACAGGAGCTGTTTTGCTTCAGCTTGGTACTGCTACTTTACTACATAATGCAGGCTGGCTGAAGATACTACTGATAGCCTACTTTTTTGGCTCATTTCTCAACCACAATCTCTTCTTGGCCATCCATGAGCTCAGCCACAATCTTGCCTTCTCGACTCCAGGCTACAACCGTTTGCTAGGAATTTTTGCTAACCTCCCTATCGGTGTACCCATGTCTGTGACTTTCCAGAAGTATCACTTGGAGCACCACAGATTCCAAGGTGTAGACGGCATTGATATGGATATCCCTAGCCACACTGAAGGACGCATTGTAACAAATATTCTTGCAAAAGCCATATGGGTTATTTTGCAGCTGTTCTTTTATGCCCTTCGACCTCTGTTTCTTAAACCCAAACCTCCTGGTTGGTGGGAGTTCATCAACTTAACCGTTCAGCTAGCCCTTGATGTGGCAATGGTTTATTTTTTCGGCTGGAAATCCTTTGCCTATCTGATCCTCTCCACATTTGTCGGTGGCGGGATGCATCCAATGGCTGGCCACTTCATTTCAGAGCATTATGTCTTCAACCCTGACCAAGAGACATATTCTTACTATGGCCCTCTGAATTTTCTCACTTGGCATGTGGGCTACCACAATGAGCACCATGATTTTCCAAGAATTCCTGGAAACAAGCTTCACAAGGTGAAGGAGATCGCTCCAGAGTATTATGAGGGCTTAGCATCATATAAATCTTGGAGCCACGTCATTTACATGTATATTATGGACCGATCAGTTGGACCTTTTAGCCGAATGAAGAGAAAACCCCAGAAATCTGAATAGGTGCTCCCGTAGACATTTCTTTTCATATCCTTCCTTTTCCCCCTTCTTGTCTCCCTTGAAATATTCATTGTGGACTTCATTTTGATGATTTGATGAAATTTATAACATTTGAAGCCATCAGAATGTATTGTCGTTTTTGAGCCAAATAGTAAGTAATTTATTTTCTAGCTCGAGAACGACTTTTTGTATTTCCTGTTACTACCATGCGCTTGCGCCTTGCGCATCCACCCGCCAACAAATACCCCCACACGCCTATGCATTCTTCAGTTCATATCTGTTTCACTTTACACCTTGCTTTATTCCAATTCTGACTATATAATTCTCAGTGACATTTCCACATGCTGTCCAGATGATAATATATCTGAAATCCTAGTCTGGCCTTTCATATGAATAAAAATAAAAAGATTAAATTAATCAGAAAAAGTGTATCTGATATATATATATATATATATATTCATAATTAGTTTGATTTATTCATAGATTAAGTTTATCTAACAATTTCTAAAGGAATAGAGGTAGAGCATATGAATTAATAGTCCCTTGGCGAGGTGGAGCTGAAGGGTGAAAACTTGAAACAGATTGCGTGCTTGATTTCAACATATTCATGGGGACTATGATGGAAGCAAATGGTTGAGAGATTGTTACATATTGTTGGTGGGCGCCCTTGGCCATGGCCCACGAGTCATGCGGCGAAACTTTCGGTGCTTGAGTGGCAAGCAGGGCAAGAGTATCTTTATCTTGCAGGTCACAAACACAGCCCTCAACAATAATACTGAATTGGTAAAGAAAGTTTAAGAGGGCAACACACCAAAATTAGGATAACTGACCGCGAACGCGTTTATATAGGTTGGCGAATCATTTAGTATTTAGGTTCAGAACGTATAGTATAAGTGCTTTTCGTATAGAGATTAGTTTGTTGGGAATATTAGTTTATTATCTTTGGTATAAGATTTGAAAAAAAAAAAAAATTCTCAAGAAATTAGAATTCCTGATAACACTTGAACATTTTCATAAAAGTTTTTTTATAAGGGTTGATATTCTTAGATTCTTGTAAATTTTTGTAGGGTAAAATGATCATTTTATCATTTCTCCCAAATCCTAAACCCTAAAATTTAAGGAATATTTTCATAAAATTTTTTTCACGAGGGTTGGTATTCTTAAATTTTCATAAATTTTTGTGGGGTAAAGGGACAATTTTATTGTTCCTCCCAAACCCTAAAGGTTACACCCCAAGCTCCAAACCCTAATTCACCAACCCCTAAACCTTAA
This sequence comes from Ceratonia siliqua, assembly GCA_034509205.1. Taxonomy (NCBI): domain Eukaryota; kingdom Viridiplantae; phylum Streptophyta; class Magnoliopsida; order Fabales; family Fabaceae; genus Ceratonia; species Ceratonia siliqua. The sequence goes on along the minus strand of JASKGM010000005.1, from coordinate 1,910,412 downwards.
ATTTCAAGTATCACATCATCAAACCCCAAACCCTAAAATAAGAAAAGTAAAAACTAAATTTTGACTAAATTATTTTTTTGATCTTCAAATGATTTTAAAACATTTAATTTGATCATTTAATATATTTTTTCTTAAATTAATCATTTTCATTTTTTTTCATATTGCTTATTTTATGTGGATCTCACAATATCAATGAGATATAATAGCAATTTATTCTCTCTTTTTTATAAAATCTATATAGGGATATTTTTGTAAAAATTATTTAAATTCTCAAAAAAATAGCTTCTGAATTAAATATAAAAATGTTCATCATTCACAAGAATTTACAAGACTAAGAATCTACAAGACTAATCAAACACAATTTTTAACATTCTTAAGAACAAAATTCTCAAGAACCAGATTCTCATGAATTATGTTTATTAGGAGCAAAAATAATTTTCTTATACCAAATGCTCCGTATGTTTATTTCTTTATGCTTATTCGTCCTAGTAAAATTTCTCGTAATTATAAATTTGTAATGTATATTATATTGTATTTCGGGTCCAAAAAGCAAAAAAAAACCATTTGCTCGGAATGTGCCACTTTCTGTATTTTTTTAGTCCATGGTAACATAAAAAATAGATCTAAGGGGGTGTTTAGTAGAATGATTCTTTATAGTTTTCTGGGAATCTTAATTTGGGAAACGAAGATTCTTATGTTTGATACACATTTTTTAAGAATTATTCCCAGGAAATTACGATTCCCAATAATGATTTTTTACCAACTTTCCCACCAAAACATTCCCATAGGGGGTAGTGGTATTCTTAAATTCCTATGAATATGGAAAAGTTTTCTAAATATAAAAAGTCCATGCATATATATATTTTTAGATATTATAAATATTATAAATATCAAAAAATTTAATAAAATAAATAATATGTATATTAGATTATTAGAATAATAAAAAATTATATATATGAATAAAAAATATAAAAAATATAAAATAAATAAAATAGACAAAGAAATGGTGAATAAAAAAACTTATATTAATTATTATAAATAAAATATTTTTTTATTTTAATAAAATTAATATTATGTATATTAAAATTAATAGAATAATAAAAAAATTATATATATAAATAAATAATATATAATAAATATATATAATAAATAAATTATAAATAAAATAAACAAAGAAGTAACTATTTAATAAAATAAATATTATTTATATTAAAATTATTAGAATAATAATAAATAATTAATTATATAAATTAACTTGTATTTGGTATTTATTAATTATTATATATGAAGAAGCAAATAAAAAAATGAATGATTATTTAAGAATATTTTTGTAAAAAATATCAACATTTCCAGAAAAGTTGTACTTAAACTAAATATAAGAATAAAAGATTCCAACTAATATTTTCATCAATGTTTAACGCCAACCAAACGCATTTTATAGCATTCTCAGGAATCATGATTCCCAGAAAACATGATTCCCAAAAAACATGATTCCTAGAAATAAAAAATACCATCGATACCAAACGCCCTAGACTTTATATAAACTATTCACACCTTTAACCACTAGATTCCTGGTGACTTGCTATGTATGCAAATAGCATGGATAAGAACTTGCTTGATTTTCTTAGAATGAAAATATTAAAAGACTGTGAAGCGATAAAATCCCAAGACTGATTAAATCAGAACGCCATCCATATCATAACTTAGTCACAACTTCAGAGTCCTCTAGCTCTTGCCTGCGGCATTGACAAGGTAATGAGTCTGCTTCACTACCAGTCTACCACAAAGATGACTGTCTATTTCCAATGCACATTGAGCAAAAATCTGACACTCCATTCTTCATTTGTTTGCCTACCAATTGTTTGAAAAATAGCTTCAGGACTAGGGAAACGAAGAGAGAAAAAAGCTATGCTTTTAGAACGATGGAATGGTAATAAATACCTACATTCCAGCTGGTGTTGTTATTGGGGGCAAACCGGGGGCCACCAACTGGATATTGTGGCTGTTGAGGAATATGCTTCAGCAGGGGAAACCTAGCCCGAGCATAATCATCATCGCATTCATAATTAGATTCCTGGTGTGGTCCAATACCTTTTAGAGCCATGGACAGTAAGATTGAAAGGCCCTACAGGTGAAGGACAAGGGTAAGTTTAGGGCCAGGAAATGAGCAAAGCCATTTCTCAATAGCTTATGCTTCTGAACTGGTCAGATAATAGTAAGGTATTGACTATTGCTTGAGCAATTTGTAGGTAATTCTTTTTCTTCTCATCTCAGATTTAAGGTTAGTGAGCAATGTTTGTATTGAAAAGGTCAAAAGGATATCACGAGACTGTGTACCTGTGCTGAGATTATGACTAGCCCTATCCATTTACAAATCTCCAAGTTTGAGGTTACAAAATCTTTGAAGCCATCAAACTTTCCTGTTGGATCCTCAGGTAAGTCCTGAAAGGTGAAGTAGCAGTTGAAGAGCCGAAACAAAAATATTGGTTCAATGATCAATTTGAACATGAGAAATAGCAAACTAAATGCAAAGATTCTGGATAGCAACATCACCTTTTCCCAGTTAGAATTGAGGAGAATATCGGCTGTCACTGCACCCTCCAACAGAAGAAGCAAAATGACGATCAACATGTACTTTCTTTGATTTAAGGTCACTTAATTTAAAAGTTTGTGATTAGCTTGAGGTAAATATTCATTCTTGAATATTGGGAATGGTTAAAGAAAAATATTGCCTTGCAAAAGCATTCCCAGTTCAAAATAATTGCTAAAAAATCTGTTAATGTAGAGTTTTGAGTCACTCTGCTATTCATTACTTGTTTCTGAAAGAACAATCATAAAAATTGAAGCTGATTAATCAGAATGGCTTCAGTGCTGCACACTGCTCCCTTGTACTTTATATATGCAATGGTGAAGGATACACAAGAAAGGCAATATCCATTGATGCTCTCTGCTGCCATATGGCCTAGACATGTTATTACACAAAAGAAGACACCAGTGCCAATTGAAGTGTAAGCAAACCTGTATTAGAAACAGATGAATGTCAATCATTATTAAAAATCTCTAAAGCACTCCTCATTGATCGAAGTATTTAAAAGGGCAAGAACTTGGGAATGTGGCAGGCTACACAAAAGAAAGCATTGTTTCAAGTAAAATCTTTGACAAAAGAATTTCCAAGCTAATGATACCACGGAGTAGTAGAAGTAAAATCAAAAGATGGTGGGGTGTTATCCATTTCTCTCTGCCAAACTCTAAGCAGCCAAAGACCATAAAGTATCATGGCTATCCCCACCATTCCCATGATTGAATTAACGCATTTCAGCAATGACCTTAAGCAAGCTATTGCAGTTGCCACCATCATAAACACCCCACCCAAATGCAATTATGCTGTTCGAGAAACTTAGGAACCAGCTGAATGTCAGTAATTAATTCTTACTGTTTTATATACCCAAAAGTATTTTATTGACAAAGGGACAGTAACATAGTTTCCATTCAAACAATTTTATAGTACGTGAATTTTTTACTCAAACAATTACATGTTCCACATGATTAAACAGAAACCACAATGTCATGTGAATTGTGCACGATTTCTTTGTCTTATCATATTGAGGACAAAGAGCGGAGCAGAAGGGAAATTTCTCCGAAACTCTCTGTTTCCGTATAAAAAAGGCTTCATTAATTCCTTGTCTCCTTGTCTTTGATGGACAGTTGTAAATTATATAATTATTAATTACCATAGATAAGCAAGTTGCTGTGGTGTAGTGGTTATCACGTTAGTCTTACACACTAAAGGTCCCCAGTTCGATCCTGGGCAGCAACAATTCGCTGTTGTTATTTTTCCTCCCCGTGTTGAAGTGACATACGAAGAAAGCTCTAGTCTGTTTTCGTTTTCGATGACCAGTGAATTTATGAACTAACAGCAAAATGGGGTCCTAATTTTTTTTTAGATCGTTTGGCTTCGATAGCAAAACAAAAAAGTGCATTAGACTTTGAGCTAATGAGTTCTCTAAAGAATATAGCAATTTAAGTCAGTTACTGCCAAAATAATTCCACTATTCTAGCCTCAATGAAAATAACAGTATTTTAGAATATAATTTTTAGTTTTCACTTTTGTTTGTTTTCCATTGCTCAGTTGTTTATCATTTTGCGTTCTTTTCTCGATGTCATTTTTCTCTTTTCATCTATTCTCTTACATCATCCTGCATTTGCCTTGCTGCTCATCTAAAAAGACATGATTGTCAACAATTGAATCCTTGCAAGGTAGACCTTGAAAGGTCAGACATAACATATGTTTACAAGGCTAATGACCTATGGATCTTTCGACACTTATTTTTAAGTATCTTAAAGCTTTGATATCCGGGTTTTAATTCCTTTCATTCACTCTTTCCTAAATTCTCAGCGTATGACACTCTTTTATAACCCAAAAAAAAAAAATTAATAGTTTACAAGCAAAGGCAGGGAGATTGGCCAGACATGCTGACATTTACAAGAATGGACGATTCAAACTTGGAACCAACTTTCCAAAAACATGTTACCAATTAGGCCTTGCTTCAACCAGAAAAAAGGTAGGATGGGTTTACACAGATTATGAATTAAAAAGATAAATGTCAGCCCCTACTTTTCATATAAAATTCAACTTTCTGTATCTGGGTACACATTTGCCTTGGAATTGTGTCTCTATTACATCATATTTGAAGGTGTAATCAAATTGTGGCCAAAAGGAAGGTGTGCACTAACACTGAAATCAACTCACTGGTTTAACACTCCCTGCAACATGCTAGCCACCTGCTTGTGGAACTGACCCGTTTGATCTTCTAAATGTCATCAACCTTATCCATCAGGCATATATTTTAGCCTGATGGGCAAATCCACTACTAGTGTAATAACTGCAGCAAATAAAAGTATGGTAAATTTAAGCAAATAGCCCCATCTGGAAAAATACTATTTTCCAGATGTTCCTTTGCACACTGCTCTTTGTATATTGCCAGGATCCAATCAGATGATCTTGCCTTCTACTTTTGGCGCCGTAAATAGTCTCGGACATGTGTATGAACCTCAGTCTTGACCACCATATGCATCTTCTTTGAATCTTCCCATAACAAACCATTCCATTCTCGTGCACAGTCACAAGCAGCCTCATATGCATCCTACCCACAAATGATACAAATTATAAGATTTTATGAGGGATTATTAAAATATGAACTCAAGATGCTAGGTTGTTACCCTGGAAGGGAACTCATCATAATAATATGATTCGGTCATCTCAACTCTATTTAGATCAGATTCCCAAAGCCGCATCTGTCACACGAGTACATTGCCAGACATGAGAAAATAAAAACTAACATTGCAATTATTATACCATCCTACTTAAAAAAAAATGGCAAGAAAGTCCTCAATTCCTTTGTGGAAGGGGTAAAGATATAGAACTAATTTAATTAAGTCCCATGATCAAACTCCATTGAAAACTATATATTTAGAATCAAAACCTGATCCGTGACATTTTCAGGCACAGATGGTATTCTCTCTGCAACACGAGGATGAGCATTTTGCTGAAGGAAACTAATTATCTGCAAAACAATATGCAGGGTTATCTGCAAAGAGATTGAATGAAGAAACTTCCTGAAAGTCAACTGAAAGATACAGTAATTCCTTGTCTCTAAAAGCACACCCAGCAATGGCCGTGTTAAGTCAAGTGAAGAACAAAATGGAAAGGGGAGTATGGTGACAGTGAGGGAAGAGACTATATAACCACAATTGAAATCGTTTTTCCCCACATTCCCCCCCCCCTCTCTCGGGTTATAATGTTCAGTATTTTTTGGGTGCCAAAGGAGTTTTGAAGGCATTTCAATTCAATTGTTAGTGGCTGGTAACCTAGTCTCACACAAGTTGACCAAGCACGTCACAAGTGATATTTAAGTATTTGAACCTGTTTAAGATTTATCATGAACTTTGATTCCACAATTTTATCATATTCTTTAAACAAAACCGTGATTAGACTTTAGACCAGGTCTATATGGAAACTCTAGGCTTCTTTCTGGAGCACTGGTATAGGTAACTTAAGGCTTACACCAACTAATATATTACTAGATATCACTGAGACACTCCAACCAAAAAAAAAAAGCAAAATAAAGAGATATAAAGAATGCCAAAAGCTTTTTGGTCAGTACAAGGCATACGATGGCTCCAAAAGTGTGCAAAAGTAAAACATAAAAGAACATTTATAAAAAATACAGTTGTTCGCTGGTGAAGGCTCATTCAAGTTAAAGGAGTTAGAAAGGGTTGACGAGGCAGGTCACCACATGTCATGCCTAAAAATGACTAGCTAACTAGCAGAACTACTTATGTGAAGGTTTACAAAACTGAAACAGAGGGCAAATGCCAGAAGTCAAAAGGGCAAGGCATAGTAAGAAAATATACCTTATTATCTATGGTAAGTAAGCTAGTTCCGTAATTTAAAGGAAATGTGAAACAATAAAATTTCTATACTTGCCTGTTCTGCTGTAATGCCATTTTCAAAAGCATTATACAGGCTTTCTTTTGTAATAGCTCCAACAATAAGATTTGGAAGTTGATACTCTACCCTGCATATATCATAATTATTTATTACTAGAACTGCATGTAGAAAAATAAGAACACCCGAGTTCTGAGACCAAGAAAGAATATTTTAGTGAAATAGGCAGGTCAAAAGGAGAGTTCTATTACAGGTGAATTTAGGATCACGACAGGCTTCATTTAACATAATATGGTTCAAGGGGGATTGATCTCAATAGCCAAACTTCTGTATTAGGAGTATCTCAACCTTAAATAAGCCAATTCAACTTTATGGGAAGTAGAGTGCTGCCTATGACAAGTAATTTGACCAAATCTGTTATTGCTATAGTGGTATATAACCTAAGACTTAAAAACTCTACTGAGGCATATGCTTATTGAACAAATGAAGAGAATTATCATAAGTTGCAGGTTCAAATTCTGGATACAACCCACACTCCCATAGTTCAGTCAGGATTGTAAACAATAATGAGACATGAATTCCTATGGTCACGTGTTCAAAATTGGGGCATGACAAAGTTTAACACCCCAGGGCGCATTACATCAACACCACTTCTTACACTACTTCATTTAAATAGAAAAACAAAATACTTGTTTGATATATATATTGTATGTATTGTATGCGGTTGTTGATGTTTTTGGATTGTGGAATTCATCTTGGTAGTAGCTAGGCGTAGACATCTAATTGGAATCCTTAGTACACAACAATAAGTATTTTCAAGGGGCAGGAATTTATTCATCTTGTTTAGTAGGAATAAAGTCTTGGTCCTTATTCTTTAGATGGTAATTAAGAGAAAGAGAATTTTCAATATGATGATATCTTTGGAAAGAATGGTATGTGAAAATATTGGGAACCCAATGCTACAGAGGCAGAAATATGAAGGAAATACTATATTTATATGATATAAAATATTCAATAACACC
>JASKGM010000005.1:1883693-1900323 GCA_034509205.1 Ceratonia siliqua | reverse complement strand
GAAAAGCATTATGAGCACTTCACAAGTACAATGATTAGTGTGTACAGAGCCTCAAACCTTATGTTCTGCGGAGAACATGAAGTTGAGGAAGCAAGGGCTTTTTCGAGGAAAGTACTAGAGAAATCCCTTTCAGCAGGAAACGGAGGCCAACCACTGCTCAAATTTTCCAACTTTCATAACATGGTAGCCCTCTTTCTCAATAAACAAATTTAATACTCAGCCCTACTTATGGAATAGTCAATAAATAATTTAAAAAAGCTATTTTTTAATTTTACAAGAAACAAATATATTACTTTTATTAATTATTTTAATTTTAAAATGAATATATATTTAACTAAAAAAAATTTGACCCAACCACAAAAAAATGATTAAGAGAGATGCTTGAAAGCAACTTCCCCTTTTAAAAAGGGAAAGTTGCCTTTTACCTTGATAAAATGAAGTAAAATTGAGCGACATTTTTCTTTATTAAAATCTTTTTGTTAGCTGACGGGGTTGATCGCTAAGATTTGTGATATCATGTACGGACTTTGTTAAAAAAAGCAATGTTATAAATTAAAATTTCACTATTCTGAAAAGTAAGAATTATTAAAAGTTCAGGTGATCTCCTTTCACATAAAAGGTCCACGTCATTGGAACCTTAGCCACTATTTTTTTATCACTTGTGGATGTGGTTTTAATTTTAGCCGCCTTCTCCTTGTTGACTTCACTTATGTGGATCCATACATTCCACCTTTTTTGTATACCCAGGACTGACTGTCTCTTTCAATTATATAATAAATTATTTTTATCAAATTGGATCAATTTTATTGATTCTAAAACCAATTTTAGTATTAAAAGAGAAATATGATAACTTGACAAATATTAACTAACTTATAAGTAAAATGAATAACTCATTATATTTTTTTTAAAAAATAAACCATTCAACTGTTTTGTGACCCAAAATAGTGATTAAGTGAAAAGTTTAGTTGAATAAATTGAAACTATATAATATTTATTGAACAAGTTGGGATATTTATGCTTTTTGTTTGCCTTGTAGATTGAGCATGAGTTGAATCTTCCATGGCTTGCTCGCCTGGATCATTTGGAACACAGAACGTGGATAGAGGAAAATGAAGCGAATGCTCTTTGGAAAGGGAAGGCCTCATGTAATAGGTACGTATCCATTTTATTTCTACTTTCAGCTAATTAAAATATTTATTTTCCATAATTTTTTACATATAGAGATGAAAAATACTGACATTTGTCTCTGGCATTTCTTCTGTGTAGGATTTCATACCTTCATAACGATGAGCTACGACAACTTGCTGTGCAAAATTATGAGTTTAGGCAATCATTATACAAAAATGAGTTGGAGAAACTGAAGAGGTCTAACACAATTTCTGATAGCTTTTCTGTCAAGAAATCTTTGAATTAATACAATTAAGTTTCAGCAATGATGAGAAATTCTTAAGTAAATATTAAGTTAATTATGAATAAACCAGTGAATATATCAATAAAATCTACCTCTAATATATTTACATATTAATTCATAATTAGCTTATTATTTATCTATTTTCTATCTAAAATTTTTTTCAACAATCAATATTTTGGATTTAGTTCCTCAATTAGCTGTTATTGGTATCTAATTGCATTTTGACAATGTATAGGTGGTCTGAAAAGTGGGGCCTGAGTAATATGGGATTTGGCAGAGAGAAAACCACCTATTGTTACTATGCTATTGCGGCTAGCACTTCCCTCCCTCATGACTCTCCTGTAAGAATGCTAGTAGCAAAGAGCGCAGTCATAATCACAGTTGTTGATGATTTCTTTGACATGAAAGGTTCTCTTGATGAACTTGAAGCTATCACAGATGCAATAGGAAGGTAACCTAATTTCTCTCTCACACACAAATGGATCAAAATCAAAACCCCATTCCTAATTCTTCAACCGACGTTAAGCTTTTTTGGGCTTGATATTTAGAAACCCAATAATAACTTCCTCTTTTTTCTTTTGACAGATGGGACTGTAGGGGTTTGAGCAGCCACAGCAAAGTTATATTTCATGCTCTCGATGATCTTGTGAGTGAAGCTGCTGGCAGATATCTGCTACAAGAAGGAACTGATATAACAAACAGTCTAAGAGATCTTGTAAGCTAGCTTTATATATTTATGTGGCATTTTCAGTTTATTCTTACTGAGTTTCTTAGCAGAACAATAACTAAGGCAAGTGTTTTACATCTGTGAATTAGTGGTATGAAACATTTGGTTCGTGGCTCATAGAGGCAAAGTGGAGCAGAAATGGACACGCACCACCATCCATTGATGATTACCTTAAGATTGGCATTATCTCCATTGCCACACACACCATAGTTCTTCCAGCTTCCTGTTTTCTGAACCCTAGCTTAGCAAATCACAAACTCAGGCCACCCCAATATGAAACCATAACAAAACTTCTTATGGTTATTTCTCGTCTATTAAATGATCTACAGAGCTACGAGGTAATTATATTTATGGAATTTTTTTTTTTCATAGAACTTGACTTTGAGTATCTTCTTGGAACCCTAATATTTCATCTGTGTGTATGCAGAAGGAAAAAGAAGAGGGGAAACTGAACTCTGTTTTGATAAACTTGATAGATAACCCGGAGCAAGATATTGAAGATTCAATAGCTTTTGTGAGAGAGATAATTGGTAAACAGAAGAAAGAGTTCCTTGAACATGTTCTAATGGATGAAATCTGTGGTTGGCCCAAGCCTATCAAGCAGTTTCATCTGTCATGCTTGAAAGTTTTTCAGATGTTCTTCAACTCTAGTAATCGGTATGACTCCAATACAGACATGTTGGAAGATATCGACAAAGCAATCTATCTTCCTGTAAGAAGAAACTTGAAGAAGCCCCTCAAGCCCAAGGTTGTTGCTCTTCATTCATGGCTTAACAAGAAATATACAAGAATCAACTCCCAATTCAATCGATGCTTTCAATTTAATTGCCCGAGAAGTGTTTCTGCCAACCAAGTTCCTTGGCCTATCTTAAGAAATGGATGTGAAATACTACCCATGACACCAAAAATTGTGCTAGGCTTCATTTAAGCCAAGTGAAGAAAGGCCAATAACAAGTAAATATATATATAGAGAGAGCTCTTATGCTATCTATTCTAGCAATATATGTAAGATATTGATGGATAAAGATCGCTATATGTGCTTAATGATGTGTGTGTTAGTCATGGTTTACTAAGATAAAACCATTGCATCTTGTAATATATTTGCTGTATTATGGATTTGTTGTCGTTGATTCAAGAGAAAAGCATATTATAAGAAGTTGAACTTTTGTATCTAAAACAATAATGTGAAAAGAGAATTTTTTTTTTCTTCTTATGAAAAAAAATGACCTCAGTGGCACACTTGTTAAAATTAATTTATATATGGGGCTTGCTCATGCACAATAACAAATATTTTGGTATGATCGACTTCAGATGCAAATATATTTGGCATACGCTCAGGTCAAATTACATTGAGATTTCAGTGAAACAGAGTTGGAAGATTGATAAAATTAAGACTGCAAAAGTCTTTAAGCTATATTAGGCTGAATTTATTCCAATAAAAAAATCATTAATAGTAAAATATATAAATACCTGACTTTTATGGAAATATAATAAATTTGTACTCTTATAAATATATTTTTTTCTTATTTAATTTCAGTAAATTAAAAATTGTACAGATTGCATTCTGTTTGATATTATAAATGCAGAATGCTCCTAACTGTAGAGCACCTCTTCTTTGTACAGACATGGAGCTGTAGTTATGGAACGTCTATATATCTGGTCAAAATAATTAAGTTCAGAATCTTGTGCAGAGCATTCATACTTTTCCCAAATAAAGTAGTAGTATATTGTCTTTTTCGTTCTATTTTATTAACAATTGTTATGTCCTTATTGTTCTTGTTTAATTTCACACAGGTAAACAAGCTACTGGGAACAAAAAAAAATGTTCACCATGATCTAGTTTAATCTTTTGATTTGTGAGACTCACTTAAATTAGAAACCATCAATTTTCAAATTTTAAAACCTAAATTATATCATGGGAACTTACAGATTTAACCAACCAAACCACTGGTCTCAGTTTAGTCCAATTTGAACCCATGATTTATAACTTTTTCAGATCCTCTCAATATCCTCTATCATGGAAAATCTGGTTCTAGCGAAGGCAAATGATTTGAAGATGTTATGTTGGTTCATTCTGGGGTGGATTATTAGTGGGGATCCTAAAGGAGCATCCCCGTTTGCACGTTGGGATTCGAAATCCAGTTTATGTACACTGCTAACTAGCTGCCTTTAACAAGGGCACTACCTATGGAAGATTCCCTCCCAGCATTCTTGTTGACCAAAATTAAAGCCCTCTCAACATACTATTCCTCAAAGGCACTGTTTTTTCAGCTCAATTTCATTTTTTCTTTCATTATGTGTCAGTGCATAGGAAGGTAGATTCACTATTAATCCAGACGATTTTAACTTCAAGTACTACAGATCAACTACTTCTGAAGCTTTTGTTCGTGTCCCAATATTGACCTTATATGAGCTTCTTCCTCAACTAATCCATAGTGAGAACCATAGAAATGATAATAGCTATATTTTTTAAATTTGCAAAAGATGCCTCGTAAGCATTCTAGGTGATGCAAAAGTGATGCCATTAGAACTATCAATGTAAAGCTTTTTCTTAATGATATATTATAAGCAATTAAACTCAATCAACAACAATGCACATGATGCCAATGACCACTTGGTTCGTTCTTGGGAACCTCTTCTCGTCTTAAGTATCAAAAGGTCAGAAGTTTGAACCCCCACCATGTCCCTTTCTCTAAATTCTTAACACATTGCGTTCCTAGCTAGTAACCAAAAAAAAAAAAAATACAGTGATTAATGAGCACATGATATATTACCAAATATAGTGAAAGTTAGCTTACCAATATATCATGATATTGCCAAAATTTGGTGAAAGTAGAGTAATTTGCACCAAAGGATGTTGGAGTATTTTTATAAAATTTTTAATTAAACAAAAAGAAAAACAAAGGAACTATTGTGCTAGCGTAGGGTCTATATGACTTAATTAATAGGCCACTAAGTAGCCACTTCCTAATGCTATAATTAAGTATGTACAATTAATTCCTTTTGTTGTGTGAAGGATGATATGTACAAGAGAAATTATGTAAAGTATACTATATGTGTGTGGTACTTGAAAATGGGAAGAGAATTGGTGGAGTCATATCTTTCCTTTTGTGAATGGTTCGTTGGGAAATTAAGTTTTCCTCTGCGAATTCCACTCTGTTGATCATTTACAGAGTCTTCTTCATCTTCTGGATGAAGAAAAGTTCAAGTGTGCAACAGCATTATAGTATTATACTAGTATAGTTGGATACCCTGTACAGTTTATCCACAGTATTATTTACACAGTACATCTCCATCCCTCTCTTTCTTGATTTCTCTTTTTTCTTTTTCGTCTTCTCAAGGGAATTTTTTTAATAGTTTCTACTCTATTTTTTTTTTCTTTCAACCAATTAGTGAACCAAAAGTGTTCTGTAAGTTAGTGTTATTGATTTGTTTCTTATTAAATTTTTTATAAATATGTTAAATTCCGTTTTATTGATTTTGAGTTATAATCTTTTTTTCTCCTACTTTTATATTTAGTAAATTGATAGAAGAATAATAAATTCATAATTTTATTAAATAGGGTGGCGTTTTTTATGATATAATAATTATAAGAATCATAAAAAAATTTAAAAATAAATAATAAAAATAATATATTTGGGTTATATTTCTATGTTGCTATTTTTTACTCCCTACTTTTTATATTATTTACCCATTGTATATCTTTTAGTTTCTCAAATTATATAACTTTAAAAGGAAAATTAGAAGATAACTTGTGAAATATTGACTCAATTATGAGATGAGATTCATTGTCATCAAGTGAATGGAGAAATATAAAATAAAAGAAAGAGAAAGAAAGAAAAGGTGAGGGGCAGGGGATTTTTTCCTTTTATTGAAAAATGTGTGTGATACTTAAATATATAAATGATCGTACCATTCAAGGAAGACAAACAACATCAACACATCAAAAACCCACTGTATGCCTGGAGATTGTTGAAAATTCTGATAGGTGGTTTGAATTGTTCTAATAGAAGAGTAAGTAATTATCCATACGTCTGTGTAACATCATCCCATATATTTAACTGTTATTATATCACTTCAATTAAGATGTGTTTTCTTTTTTGTTATGCATGTTCAAGAACCTATACACTAAGTTAATTATGTTATAATTAGTTACTAATATCTTCTTCTTTTTTTCTTAATTTGATATTGTGGACGAAAGATAAGTAGATTAGGATAATGAGTATTAATGATGTGAATATGTCAGGTGAAACTTTGGTGCGTTCACCTGTAACATGTTTCCATGATTATTTCTCATTAGTCTAATTTACTGATTGAAAATAGATTATGTTAGCTAAAAATTTCTCCAAAAATAAAAATAAAAATAAATGTAAGATATTGCTTTTTGGGATAATAGATCAATTATTCATTATCCTTGTTTTCGTTACTTCACATGATGGAAAGATGGACTACTAGCTAGTGCTATGCAAGGGGCAAAATCTTCTTATATATCGAAGTCACAAAGTCCACCCATTATATATCAGTCTTGACTCTTATTTTGTAGAAGGTGGGGATTCTCCAAGGAGAAAGGAGGAGAAGAATGCCAGTGAGTTGCTTGGTTTAAAACAGGGCACTGCATGCCCAGCTCCTCGAAATGTTGCAAATGTAAGCCCCTTGTATTCTTGAAACCACCCACTAACCTGTTCCAAGGAAACTCACGCCACTCTAGTTAGTATATAAACAACAAGAAAAGCTTGTTCATTATGTGATGCTTAGTAACTTGAACTTTTTAAGCTCAATCTATTATTTTACCTTTGGAAGGAAGCATCTCTCTTAACTGATCATAAAATTATGTTCAAAACTTGGTTAAAGATTTCATAGTTTCTATAGGTTAAAGCTCTAAAGGTAATAATCTTCTTCCTTCCTTCACTTAAAGAGACTTGAACTTTTTAAGCTCAATTTAGTATTTTACCTTTGGAAGGAAACATCTCTCTTAACTGATCATAAAATTATGTTCAAAACTAGGTTAAAGACTTTATAGTTTCTGTGGTTCGGTATAGGTTAAAGCCCTAAAGGTAATAATCTTCTTCCTTCCTTTACTAGACTTCAACAGTTGAACTAGCTGTAGATATGCGTTTGAAGTTACTTAATAATATGTTATCTCAGTCAGGATATATTCATATTCCATATGTAATGTAAATTAAGTTGAGGACTAGATTTGTCTGTGAAAAGAATACACCAGCATGCCTCTAGGATCTCTTACCTCCTTCTCATGGTACCAAGGCCTCCATGACTTAGTGATAGGCAAATGGAGAGAACTTAAGCTGTATCTTGTGGACAATACTGGCACTCTACCGTCTGTGTCTCCACTGAACATCAACCCAAAAAGAAGGAAAAAGAAAAGATGAGAAAATGTAGCAGGGCCTTGAATCTGGGTTGACATTAAGTAGTAATTAATTACCTGTAAACCCAAATCCGAAGTCCTGCTGAAATAAGCTTCTTGTAAATTGGGATCATAGATGGCTTTGAATCTTCCCAGTCTTTGAATATCTTGTTGCTGCATGCAATAGTTACAAAAGGGAATACTATTTGCATCAGTAAACTTCTAACAGTATTGCCAAAAGAAAATGAATTACAGGTACAGTATGTGATTACTTGCAAATACTCCAATTCTTAAGACTATGACCATCACTGACATGAAGGGCATTTTGAACATCTTCTCTATTATAAAAAGCTGTGGCATAGTCATCCAAGCATGGGTCGTAACCACCCATGATCCTAGGCATCTGGTCAACCAAATCCACAAGAATATATAAGAATGGCTTATATCATAGATCCACAATACAAAACTAACAACAACAAGAGAACTGTCTTAGAAGGTGATAGTGTTTCTTGAATGACCATTTTAGATGAGCGCTTCATCACTGCTTGTGTTGGTTGATCTTTTGAACGTGCTGTACTGGCAAAGCAGACAGAGGTGTAGAGGCTGTAGATATCAATCTCATTGTACTGTTTAAGTACTTCATCCAAAGCTTGACTGCAAATTTCATTACTCCATGGGTTACTGCTATTGAAGTCACAACTTTCTCTAATCATTCGGTGAGTTTCATCAGATATCACGGCATGGCTCCAAGCATAATCAACAAGACCCATCCAGTCCTCAGCATCAGATGTTTCAGGGTTACCCAGCTGAGAAAAAGATAAGTTTGTGCCCTTGCTATTTACTTTATTTTATTTGCAAAACTCAAATAAAAAGCAATGATGACATGTAGAGAATTTACAAATATACTCAGATATTGGCAGTGGGATGTGATGTGGGTAATTGATCTATCATCTTTTATTCAAAATCTACATCGGAACTAAACTATAGACATGCCGAAGTACAAGGGAAATATTCTTTGTAAAGAAAGATTCCTTATGCTTTGATTTATGTTTAGCACTTAGAAAATGCTTTTCAAACTATGTAGGACCATACCAGAATACCCTTGAGATCAATATGAAGGGAAGGGTCCTTGTTCTTATCAAGGATGAGCTCAGCTAGCTCAGGTACATACTTGCCTGAAAATACATGTGACTCCCTGATCAATCAAGAGAAACTTTACCAAAATTGACTGGTGAAAAGGACTTGTAATCATCAATACCTGCATAGCTCTCCCCTGCTATGTAAAATATCCGTGTTCTATATGATGGAAACTTGAGAAACCACTTGTGCAGAAAATTGTAAGCATCATTAGCTGTTAGAGACAGAAGATAAAGCACAATCAAATTGGATCAGGCTTCAGACTTCAGAGATCATCTTTGCATAAGCTTCGAACAACATTAAGTAATAATTAACCTGTGAAGTCATCTCCCAGATGATCATAATCACTGGTTGTATTTGAGTAGGAAAAGCCAACTCCAACAGGAGATTCCAGAAATAACATGTTGGCTTCTGCATCATCACATATATCAAGAATACTTAACACCAATTAATAATGTTGTAGGGACAAATAATGGAGCACTAGAATGTGGTTCATCATTAGAATTTTATAATATATTGGCATAGAAAGCAGTGACATGGGTTTGTGCCAGAAAGTATGTGTGGTCCTAATACCTCTGTTCCACGAGTAGTTATTAAATTTAAGGCCTTGGCCATCTGTGTCCACTAAAAAAGGGCCAATCTCCTGTGTTGCTCCATATCCCACAGAAGAGCACCCAGGACCTGCAACAAAAAAGAATGTTGTCACCTTAACAAAGAACATATTAAAAATCAGCTGATGAAATCAGCACTTTTTTAAACTATTTCATGAGTTGAAAATATAAACCCTTCCCCACCCTTTCCCCCTCCACTTAAGACAAATAAAAAGAAAATGAATTTCCAGTACAACCTGAAAAGGAGATAATGAAAGTTAAAACAGTTCAATTTTGTCATTTTGTTCCCCTATTTTTAACCTTGAACAGTTAAAAACACTACTTGTCTTCTTCAGAAGAGCAAAAAGATTATACCTACACCTGCAGCAATAGAAGATATTCTTTAAAACCCCATAAGATATATTTATTTATAATGAATCTTGTTCTCACACTACACACTCGAATTTTGTTTTGACAATGAGCTCCAAAGTCCAAACTCTATGATTCCTCAGTGTAAAGAAAAAGATTATTATCTACTGGCTTCAAATATGCTTACCTCCATTAAGCCACAGAACCAATGGTTTTTCTTCTGGTTTGGCCATGGACTCATAGAACCAGTAAAAGAGTGCTCTTCCATTGGTTTCATTCACCGTGACATAGCCAGCGTATTGCTGGAAGTCTGCATGAGGCTGGCCAGGCAAGTTGGTAACAAGATCACCATTATCCCCGGAGCTCAGTTTCCTCCCCCCACCCCAATATTGCCTATGTCTAGAAGATACAACAGGCTTCACAGATAGAATAAGTATAAGAACCAATGTGCAGAGCATTGTCAGCTTTAATAGAATATCCATATTAGAAAGTTCACAAAAAGAAAACTGGAGCCACACTTGATTATTTGGCACTGGATGAAGAAACGAGAGAACTACATGCCTATTTATACTGAGGAATTGCTTCCACTGTACCCCATCATGGGTAGAAATTTCAGAAAAGCAGATAGGATAAGAGTCCTACCTGGCAATATATCTTTATCTCTCTCTCTCTCTCTCTCCCCTTTAATTTTGCCTTTGGTAGGCTCAAAATTCTATGACGTCTGATGAATTTTAGTTAGCTTCTAGATCATTTCATGCATGAATATTTAAGGGAGTGGAACTTCCAATTGTGATACTATGGGTAGTTTGAAATCATGTAGTCACATCAACAAATATACGATGATTTCAAGAAACGTCTTACTTCTTTGGGTTTGATAAAAAATATTCGTGTTTACACTACTGGTTACACCCCTACTCTTGTAAAAATAAAGTGTAGGTAGAAAAAAAAAAATGCTATTCGTACTAAAATGATATGATCGATTGTCCTCTCCTATCCCCTTAGATTCGTTAGATAGGAATGCCATATAATAGAATTGTTAATAGTTTTTCGATCACTTTTTTGGGCACAATATATATTAGGAATATATATATATAGTGACACCAATAGTTCGAAACTAAATGGAAAATAGGAACCAACCATATAATAAGTCTAAGGAAGCAACAAATTTGAAAAGATGTGGACGCTTTGCTTATAATATATTAAGCTTTTCTTTTTTATGGGAAACATTTCAAAAAGACATGAAGAAAACGGATGAAATGGAATTTATAAGAGAATAAAGGGATGAGATGGTGTTGAAGAAAATTCCAAAATCATACCTCATTAAGTAAATTATATATGTTTCTGATAATATATCGTCATCCATCTTTTTGTTTTCTCAGTTTTATTCTTATTTTTATTCGATAACCAATTCCATCAAATGGTTTCCAAAATATTCTTCTTCTTCTTCTTTTTTTAAATTTGATTCTATGGTGTGTTGGAACTTGGAACAACCTATTATGGTGGAAAAACCTGGTCAATGTGAGGGAAGGAGAATTTATCCATTCTAAATACTAGCTAAGAGTACTAAACTTATTTCTACCTCAGAATCAATCATGTTTGAACTTCTTTTTTAAGAATTTGAGATGAATAATTAAGCGAACACTAATTTGTTGCTTTGCCCAAACAAAATGTAAATTGATGCTTAACTTCATATGAAATAAAAAATCATATATAAAATACATCATATACTCACTAATACACACAGAAGAAGGAAATACATAAATAATCTTCAAAAGTGCAGCACTTCCATAGACCATTAATAGATTTTTAATTAATAATTGTGTAGCCCATATCTAAAAAACCAGCATATACTTAGAAAATCTAATTATTATGATTTATGCATAACAAATTTTCAATTTTCTGGTACAAGCATTCAAAAATAACAACTAAACTAAGAAAAGAATAAAGAAATTAAAACAGATTAAGATTGTAATGCATGAAAAAACTAGCATTTAAAGGTTTAGACTTTTCTTTCCATGCATATATATTTTACGAAGTTATCTATTATAGTATTTTCAATATCAGAAAATTCATATACTTCGTAAAAACAATTTTAATGACTAGTGAGGACTGATCAATTTGTTTTCGTTATTGTTTCAAGTGAAAAGAAATTAGATTATCTAGTTAATTTGTATTCACCACTATGCTAAATTATATATACTGCATCACTAATATTCTTATCAAAAGATTAAAAAATGGCATATTTTCAGGTCACTATTAAAGGAGGCAAAAGTTGCAGTACTATTTACAGAAGGGAACATTGCCTTTTGTTTAACTTCCACGGATCAAAAGGACACATGGCAGTTATGTCCGCAATTGATAGGCTTAAATCTTATAATTAAGAAATAAAATTGAAAACATTATATTAAACTAGTTGTCTCCCTTTATCAAATGGATCGAACTCAATTGATAAGCGATTGTACTATATTTCTTATCCTGCTTGAAGTTGCAGATCGAGAAGAGGTTTAAGGATTAATTGGATTTCCAGAAACACAAAATATATATCTCTATTGGAATTCCATGATATATAGTTATATATATACCATCTATCTAAAGAAACTAATTAACGGTAGCTATATCTCTACCAGCTAAAACAAATTCTATATTAAACTAGTTCTAATGAAAAATAGTATGAAATAACTCTACAAAAATATTAAATATTATATTTTGTAACGATATTTTTTGTTTTAAATAATTTTAAAATAATATATAAAAATGTACAAAGTATTATTTTTAAATATATGAAAAAATAATTTATTCAAAAGTATTGTTGTAAAGTGTTTATTCTGTGCATAGTCTTACCGAAAAGACCAAACAGGTAACAGCGCATGCAATATCTTTCTGCATTTGACCATATTCTTGCTAGTTGATAATCATGTCATAGAGGGAAAATGCATTGCAGTATATATTCCAAAATGGTCGTTTCCTCTAAAATATATGACAAAAAGCTAACTGCTTTCAAGAATCTCATCATCACAAGGTGGAAAGGTGGAGTTTTTGTGGCGAACCTTGTGCGTTATGACTCTTGAAACTGGAGAACCCTAAGTGCTCAGAGGAATTGGAAGGAATAATCAAGTTGGGTTTTGAAGAATGACTTGGACTCCAACTTTATATATCATCAGGTTGAATAATGGGATGGAGATCATCTTTCATTTATTCTTTTTTCTAATCAATTTCTTTCTTTTCCCTTTTAAATTAATCACCTTTTTGCAGGTTACTCTCCTTCTATTTGAAAGTCAGAACATAATGACAAAATATATTGATAACACTCATCAACTAGGCTTTAGACCAGACAGACTTAACTGAGCCAAATGTACCTATCGTGACCTCCCTAGCCAAATGCTATCTTGAAATCTTTTTCTTCCACGCTTGGATAACTATATATCCAAGCGTGATTTCTGATATCTTTGCATGAATTAATATGTAGTCCTCGGTTGAATAATATCTTGTAGATCCCATTACTTAAATATCCCTCAAGATTTTACCTACCCAACACTCTATATAATCTCTGCACGTTCAGTTCACAAGGTAATGTAACTTCATTTCTTCTATTGAACTCTCTCATTATATTATACCTACATCTCTATAAGATTCTCACTCTACAATTTTCATATAGTGGAGCAAAACCATTTGATATATGATATCTTCACCTTAATATCTTAGATGTCAAGAAATATTTAAGATCCATGCGTTTAGTATATTATTAATTAAGATATTATAGTATCATAAGATGATATTAGAGTAAAATCTCATATCACCTAAAAATAATAAGAATTTCACATTTAATTTTATTAATTTTTATAAAATATCAATAATTTTTTTTACAATTTATAATTGTCATACTAAACATAAAAATTTTAAATATTATAATATCCATAATATCATAATATATAAGATATCAATATACTAAACAAGTCCACCATGTTTGCTGAACTTATACTGATATGATAAGACATCCGGAAAAATCATGTGTGGCTGTGTATTGATTCTTACCCGTGTACTCAGCTTATAGTGGGCTGCATATGATTCAGATCATGAAAATGAGATATGAACATTATAAACCAAACCAACTTCCTATCCACCAGAAAAAAGGACCCCAACAAAGCATATGCCACACATAACTTCAACTTACTATTAATTGGCCAAATAGATGTCCACCTGTATTCCTTTAGTAAATTAATTTTTCTATTATTTTATCTTCTGATTGATTCAGCGCCACTAAGCAAGACTCTATCATCGAAAGGAAAAAAGTGCAATCTGTTTAAGCTGAATAGGCTTATAGCTCATCACCTTATTAAATATTCAAGTAAAATGCACCATGATTAGAGAGCAAGTTTCAACCTTTTATGTGCGGAAGTTGCTGTATGACCAATTATCCTGATCCAGAAGGAGACACGTTTTCATATGCTATCCAGACACAAATATGGAATCTTCACTTTGTCAAGAGTCTGAGTACTGATACATTTTCTGATAGGCTTCGGATTCTTTATCCCCTTTTAATTCTTCAATTTTTCTGTTCAAAGGTTTAACAACTTATCAATCAATAATCAGAGCAATGTTAAGATAAAGCGCACTTTCTAATAAGAGATAGGATTAAGATCAGTTTTATGCAGAAAGTTGAAGTCAAATCAGTGTCAATTAATCAAAATTTATCAAAAAGTTATGGGACATGCAGAAGAGGAATGGAGGGAACATGAAGAAGGCGAATAGCTATTATTTCATATCTGATATAACAACTGGATTTCCACTAGAACTTCAGTTTTTTTAGATTTCATATGAAATAAGATATGGATTGTTATAACCCATTATGAAGTCAAGCTGGGATTGAATTTTATGTGTTAATTATTCAGACATTTAATTCAGTTGTACAACAAGAATATTTTTCCTTCATCGACTAAAATTTACAAGACGTATATTCTATCCAACGTCTTATATCAGAAAAGCAGTAAAACTACATCAAATCAGTCCTGATTTTAATTATTTTATTTTGAGATAATCTCATTCTAATACCTCTAAAGATACTATATTTCATAACAATGTCTCATAAGATTCATTTTAAATCTCAAATAATTCGAACAGAACAGCCCTCAAAATAAGAGAAGTGAAATATCATCAAAACTAAAGTTTACAAGGCAAAGAGAGAAGGGTAAGCATTCCCAATAGATTAGGCAGAAATTGAACATAGGTTTGAGCAGGGTACAACAGTCAACTTCTTGGGTGGACAGTTCTAGATTTATAAAATACCTCAAATATATTTTTTTATTGGTTGTTCACACTGCACACTTCACACCCTTTTCCCAATTTCAAATTCTAAACAAGACCAGTATGAACACTGCCTTATTCTCAGTGGCCTCGTGCTTCTCGTATGTAGTGGAGAAACTTATCCATTGGCTAATTGAGGTGGCTAACAACTCATTTGACCCACCTAAAGTTCTAAATCTAGAATAAAATTCCAATAAAGGCCTATCCATTCAGGCTTTGAAGTTCAAACTTTTCTTTTGTTTCTTCATTGTTTTGGAGGGTACCAGGAATTATTATTTCAGGATGCATAAGGAAGATGCTGGTTGCACATAAAAGCTAAAGCCTTTCTCTCCCCTTAATTCCCCAACCCCACAATACCCTCACAATCTACTAGGCTTTAGCTACTTATTTCAAATTAAAACGAACCCACTTTTTTTCATAAGTGAAGCTCATGATCATTTCAAACAATTAAGAAATAAAAGTATGATAATAATTTCATAGAACGTACCTAGGCAGTTTCTCTATCCTGTTTATCCAAAAGCTAGGGTCACTTAGAATTTGAGGACCAAGCTGACCAATTAATTAAAAGTAATCGTCCAACCCCAAGCCATGATGATACTCCCTATAAATAAATCATCTAGCACAGAACATGCAGCATATGGTTCAAACGGCAAATATAAACTCATGAACTGCTTTTCCATTTTGAGTTGGTACCTAAGCATATTACATTTTAATAATAAAATTGGCATGTCTCTTTTTGAGTGGTTGTCTAACCAATTTGAAACACAAAAATACACACTAGAGCATATGTGGGACAAACTGTGCATGAGGATCTGCATTGACCAGATAGTGGGAAATCAGATGAGCCTCACCTTCACACTATCATTTTACCAGCATATCTTATTACACGTAATTGATTACACATGAGATTAAGTTTATATTCCATCAGAACACGAGCTTTAAGACTTCCTTTTTTCTGTTGAACATGGAAGAGTTATGCCACTTGTACAACTTTTGCAATTACAATTATGGACAATTGTATAATTGAATTAATTATTAAACTCAAATTAATAGAACTAGTACTTATCTGTGCGGTTATTTAAAGTTATGACTCTAACTCATTCTAGAAAGTATCGTTATTTAACAAAGAAACAGAAGAAAAAGTGGGAATTGGGAAGTAGCTCGTTTCCAAAGTGACTATAATCTGTTTAATTATCCTGGTCAGGAAGTTCCAAAAACTGAAAATAATAAAGATTTTCTGCAAATTGAGAAAGCCATCAATATTGACCTACTATCATGGATGAACCCCATCAGAGTTATATTTGTGCTTCCCTTAGCAGCAAACGAATTATGTTCAGAATAACCCAATAGTTCAAGCTTATATCCGTCTAGCATCTATAGCCTCTCCACATAGAACTCTATCTGAATCAAAGGAAAGCTAATGAAGTCGTACCAATCTTATTCAGTTTACCTAGTTGGTATATATTCATATCTAATTTAAAAACTTAAGTCATTGTAGATGTAAGATGCTGGTTAAATCCTTTCTTTTGAGCATCTAGCTAGTTAAGCAAGTCGAAGGATCTCTACTTTGACACTGCAGCTTTTTAAACCCTGTTTTTTTTTTCTTTTCGCTGCCTCTTTGGTTGGTTAAATTTGTTGAAAGTATCTTAGTAACTACATAACCATGATAAGTTGAAAAGATTACAGATGCTTGAAGACCAAGTCTTTAGGAATTTAAGTTTTCTAAAATTTAG
>JASKGM010000005.1:1866842-1876888 GCA_034509205.1 Ceratonia siliqua | reverse complement strand
AAAAATTAAAAAGAAAACATCAGAAAAAATAATAAAAAAATGGCAAAAGTCCCCTAGAGCAACTCCAAATTACCAAACTACAAATTTTTGGTTGAAGAAATTTTGTAAGAATTCTTCCTTCTACGTTTCTTTTTGGTTTAAATTTCACATTTAAAAAAATATATTAGAAGATGCTTTCTAAAATTACTATATCAATATTAAAATATAAAATATTTTTTAAAAACTTCAACTTAAAAAGTGTAACCATATTTTATAAAAAAATAATAATTAAAGAGTTATTATTCTTTTTTATGAAAAAAATTATTTTTTTCTTAATTTAATGATATATTCATCACCTTATATAATATATCTTCCATTATTTTTGCCAAGCACTTTAGTATAAATATGCAATTTATAATTGCTTTGATTATTTTATAAAAATAAATATCTAATTAATCACATAATAACTTTTGAAAAAGTAAAATATTCTCGACATCACCTAATCTTTTTTTGTTTCACTCATTGGACTTTCATTAAAATATACAAAGCACCAGTCATCAGACCAAAGAAACACCAAGGTCAAATTTATTTTAAGTTGAACCAATCTACATATTTATTTACTCAATTACAAAATTACAAAACCATTTTTTTATCTTTAATACAATGGACTTCCAAATCACATAAATGTCACAAATACTGAGCCCGGTTATTTAAAAACTTATCCAATTACTTATATTGTTTAATTGAGAATCCACCTTATGGAAACATTAAAGAACGGATTTGACATCCAAGATGTAAAACTATTTAAACATATATTTTCAGGGATGATTATTCAACAAACATTTATAGAACTTTTTCAAACAAATATAGCACTTAAATAAAAATTTTCACTTTATAAAGCTGAATCTATGGGCCACACCTACAGGAGGAGGGCCGTACACGTACACGGCTAGTTGACTGTTCATTGCTGGGAAAAGCTAAACCCTCTATTATTTACAGCAAAAACTCCACAGATCTTTCTATCTTCCTGTCTGCAACTGCTCTCTACATCCTATACAAATGTAAGAGATTAAACCAAAACTTCCAGTAAAAGAATGAATCATCTAAATCAAACTATAAAGACAATCCACATAGTCTTGATGTCAAACGTCAACAGAGTCCTCGTCACTACTGTCAATCCATTGTTAGAAATTTACTGTTTGCTGTTTCTTCTGCTGCCACCAATAACAAAGCTACTATGACGACAGCCCCCATGGAAAAAATTCACCAATCCAAGAAAAAAAAAAATCATAGTATCTGTATGGATGTATGTGTCTAATCACATCATGAACAAGTATTTTAAATCATCTACTGTGAGGCGACTTTGACGACCGCCAGTTCCATCTTCTCCAAATGCAGATGCAACCATCTTTCGCTTCTTTTGCTGCAAAATATGCATAACAGTTCTTTGCATGAGCAACCACTGAAATCTACACTTCTAACCATGAAATTTACAATAGACACTGAACTAGCGAACAAGTTTCTTGAACATGTGACTAGATCAAAACAGTGGTCAGATAACATGTCACATCCATAGAATCAAATCCTAGATAATCCAGAATATGATTATATAAATTGTAATTTCCGCAAACCCCAAATTAACACCCCTCTATCCTTGCCCCAGACCCTAGATTCCATTTTTCAGGCTCACCCACTTTAACCCAAATAGGTGAATGTAAGCACTACACAAATTAAGAAATACAAAAATCATAACAATACCTGTAGAGCTAAAATTCGATCTTCAACTGTATCTCTCACAGTTAACCGCAAAACAGTAACAGGGCGAGTCTGCCCAATTCGATGTGCTCTGTCTATCGCTTGATCTTCAGTTGTAGGATTCCACCATAGATCAAGCAAAATAACATGGCAGGCTGCCACCATATTGAGACCCAGACTGGCAGCTTTCAAAGACATAATCATAACTGTTACCTGCTAGACAAAGTGTCGAACTTTACCATTATATTGAGGACAAAAAAAACTAACAAAGAGATAATCAGTTAGAGTATTTATCTCATTCCCAATATTTATGACATGAGAAATCTAGAACTTCAATCATGCTACCAAGGGATCTATGACTACACAAACCTCTGGTAGAGCATTAAAATCTTTAACAGCTTTATCTCTAGCAACAACCGACATTGTTCCATCAAGCCTTCTGTACTGAATAGAAGAATCCTTAAGACACGCTTCAAGCAAATCTAACATCCTCGTCCACTGAGAAAACACAATAGCTTTCTCTCTTACAACAGCAACTGAATTATTAGAGCTTCCATCCTCAGACATTTTTTGATTCTCAGTAAAATCCTTCATGAATTTCACCTTGTTAGCATCACAGTTGTTCCCAGGGCAGTCACTGCTTTCCTCAGAAGTGATCTGCACAGAAATACTTTTTGATGCATGACCCTGTGGTTTACACAATGAGTGCAACACCTCAAGAGCAGCCTTAATTTTTGAAGAATCACATGGCTGACTCTGAGAACAAGGCTCAAAATCCTCCACTTCAGAACCAGAGCAACCAAGCAAACTATCACTGGCCTGGTCGGAAAGAGAGAAGTTCAAAGTGGCTTTGGAAAACACTGAAGACATGCTCAGTCGAGCTTTGCAATTTGTAGCAGGGCACTGATTGTCATCACCAGTAAGATGTTCACAAATGCACTGGTTACAAAAAACGTGACCACAAACTGAAACAACAGCATATTCTGGAGGATCCTGTTGGGGAGCAAAGGGGATAGAAAAGATGAGTAGAGAAGTCAGGGTAAAATCAACATTTTGATAAGATATATGGTCAATGGGATAACATGGTAATTATAGAATACAACATACTGCCATTCCTCTCAACTTCAACACCTATCAAGGAAAAAGGGATGAAAGTAATACTCATGTCTCAACCACCCTTTCCACCTTTCCCTCCATGCACCATTAAGTAAAAATTAGAACCTTTCCTACTCCATTTTCACTCCACTCTAGTCTACCTATCCCTTTTTCACCTCTCCTGCCAAATGCAGACACAAGAATCCATAAATACAAATATCAAAGGATGGTCAATACATACATTACAGATGCCACAGAGAGCCAAGGAAGCCTCTAAACATTTCAGAAGAGATATTTGTTTTTCCTGAGGAAGCTTCTTTGCCATCTCAACTGATGATCTCCATAGAGAGTTAGAATTGTAGCGCTTAACGAGCAGAGGGTGATCACAAGCTTGTCGAAGGCGCAAGAGCATTAGCAAAATGTTGACATAATTTTGCTTGACAGTTCCAGCATCGGCATATTCCTGACATGACATGACGCACATTCAAAAAAGAAAAAGGAATTTAATATGGCTTACAGCAAAAATATGCTACCATGAGCATATTATTAGTATTAATAGCTTCCTTTCAATTTGAGAGGGAATAAAGGGCTTAATCACCCAAAAAACATATATAAGGAAAAGGATTATCCAAGTCAATCAAAATATCTATCCAGGGACAGATCGTACCTGAAACTGTGCCCGAGAATCAGCCTCTAGTCTGGAATAGAAATCACGCTCCTCCTTTGAAAAATCCACTTTTTTAAGCTCTACAAGTTTAGGAGGCAAGGTAATAATAGGTTCCCCATCAAGAAGTGTGCCTGAAACAAACGATAACCATCACTGGTTAGAAGCAGATTTCAACCTAATGCTAGTGATGATCACATAATTAAATGAGCTCACACAAAATGCAACTGCTAACAATACAAGAAAAAAACTTTTTTGAAAGTTATTTCCGATTAACTTGAAATTGAAGAAAGCAAATTATATAATAAGATGTTCAGGTATCCAATAGAATGTTACATATCCGAAGTGGAGAAAGCATGAGTCTGAACATACAATTAGGCACATTAACCAGCCACAAAGAAAACCAAAATTAAGTCTTTTTGACCCTATGCCTAATTTACTTCCTATCACAGAGATGAAGCATAGAATATAAAATAAAAAAGACAAACATATTAAATAACCAAATGGAGGTTACTCTAGGACAAGTGAGGACAAACTAAGGTCATAAGTAAGAAATATGGCCTAGTAAAGAAGCAGCTTGAAATTAATGCATGCAGGTCTAACCTTTGGTCCGACGTAACATTATTGTCTTTAGGACAGCTTGTAGCTTTCTATACCCTTTGTTAGGATCTCTGTTGATTGGGATCTTAATTGTAGAACAGAATGTTGTATAGACAGCATAAGGGTCATATTTGAGAAATCTGAAGTAACTGTAAAGATCATCAATTGCATTCTGGATAGGAGTCCCTGACAAGCACCATCTACGCTTCGCACGAAGACCCCAACAGGCCCTTGCAACTTGAGTTCTGTGATTCTTTATACTCTGGGCCTCATCCAAGACAACCCTAAACCATGCCACCTTTGCTAGAGGGCGAGCAGCAGCCTCGTGCAGTGTGCTGTCTAATCCTTTCTTGCCACTTCGACTAGAACTAGAAGGGCATTTCCTTTTCTTACTCGGAGGACACCCCTTTGGCATATCAGCTTGATCTTCAAAATTTCCTTTGTCTTCATCATCTTTGTCAACCAGAGGCTGCTTAGGTACCTCCATGCTGACAATTGAGTATGTTGTCAGAACAACATCATATTTGGCCAGCTCATAAGGATCTTTTGTTCGACTGCTTCCATGATACACTAGCACAGATATATTTGCTTTGCTGGTTACCTTATTATGCAACTCTTCAGCCCATTGCCGTAGAACACTAGTGGGACAAACAATAAGCGTTCCTGCTGATGGCCTTCCCTTTGCTTGCATCAACAAATTCATGCTTTTGATTGGACATCTATTTGACATATCCTGACTCATAGTAGCTTCTTTCTTCACCCCACCACTCTCAGAAAGAACATCATCATCCACATCCAAATTCAAGGTTTCCAATTCACCCTTTTCTGCACTGTGGCTAGCTCCAAGTATTGGAGCTCTTTCTTTTAGTATTAAAGCAATAGTTGACACCGTTTTTCCAAGTCCCTAAAACAGAAAATTTTTTAAGATAACAACAAAAACATGAGGAAATTACATACTTGTAGAGCACTTACTTGATCATCTGCAAGAATTCCTCCCGAGCAGTATAAATGTGATGTTTCCTTTTGAACCATCCATGACAAAGCAATTCTCTGACCAGGACAAATGGATAACAACTACCATCAGTCGGATGACACCAGAGTACACAAATTAAGCAAGTCATCAAATTATCAGAAGAAAAACTAGGTTGAAACTATAAAAGACAAGGTCAGGAATCAGAACTAGGCACATCAAACCAATAAACTGGAGTTCTTCTGCAGTCATGCAACTAAAAATGTTAATTTCAAAACAAAACATATCTGATGTTTTTCATTTCTCAATGAAAATATTCCATCCCAGGAACAAAAACTACCTTAGATTCTGATATATGTCAATTACGTTTTTTGTTAGATAAATGAATTGTCAGAACTATTAGCAAGGAATGAAATCATAACACTAGGCAATGAACAATAGGCTAATGGACAGAACCTTTCCCTATCTTAAAAAAAAAAGGTGTGCTCAGGCTCACAAAGTCAGAACAAACAAAATGTTATGGCAGTATTATTGACATAATTCAATCATTCAGTAGATAAATCATAAATTTTTTTTTTCTTGCTGATTGACAGCTACAGATCTGGACATCAAGACCCTAATCCAAGTTCTTTTTAGTTTGAAAGCTGCTACAGAAGAAGCCTAACATAATATTTTTAAAGGACAGGCCATATCAGAGAAATCCAAATATTGGATTAAAAAAGTAACCTGATGTCTTAAAAGAGGGACAGCCATCAATCCATCTGGAAGTATAACTTCTGACTTTGGCTGAGATAGATCCTGCAACGAACATCAGAAGTCAGTTCACTCTGCTTTTCTGTCACAGGCAGAGTCTATGAAACTTGACATATGATGGAAGTCTTCATTTTCACTCAAATAGGTAACAACCACATAAATCTAGGCAACATACAGGAACAAGTATAACATTTCCATCAAGCCATTCCAGATGCGGAAAAATGTAGCAAGAAAGTAAATAAATAAGTTACTAATGCAATATTCATACAATGCACGAAAGAATCAAACGTGTCCAAATTTGTTGTAGAAGAGTGCAAGTATACAATTGCTTATAGAGAACATTACAATAGAATATAAGTGGGTCCATCACAAAGACTACATCACTTACAAATTAATAATTGAACCTATTCTAACTAACATTAGAGGAGAAAAAAGGGGGCATGATTAATTTTTAAAACAAGGAAGTGACTATTTTATCAGCATAGAGCATACTCTGGAAGGATCCCAACTATGCTTGAAAACAAGTCAATCTCAACAAATTAGCTGCTTATGGTGAGGAGCTTGTTTCTGTTAAATAAAAACCCTCCCTCATGGCCTCACCGAACTTAATGCAGGCTTGCTTTTTTGGTTAGACCAAGACAAGTGAATGCTAGATGGATGGGCTTTCTCATATAATAATGACACAGGAATTAGAGGATGCCATATTAGTTAGACAAATGGGATTTCATTTTTTTTTTTCAAATTTCAAGACATTGGCAACAAACACTTTGCAATCTATCAATTAAAGGAGAACATATTTAGATGGAATTTGGTAAACAAACATCATAATTTCCCAAGTACAATATCCTGATGTTGGTTACAAGTTTACAGCATATTAAACATAAGCCATTTAAATTTTCCATCAATTTCATAACCAAATAACTTATAAATAGGTTTTCAAATACTTAAGAAATTAGGAAGTCCACTTATCAAACGCTACCTCAAATACGCATATTTCGTGCTACTGGGAAGCAACAAACTATTTATCAAATCAACTCAATCGTGAGTGACCATACTCTAACTTAGTTCAATTCAAAACTATTGCAAACAGTTTTGCACAGAAATGTTCAAATTAGCAAGAAATTCCAACTTACCAGGTAAACTGAAAATTGATGTGTCAATGAAATAATTCAATAAAGCATTGTATAAATATAAAATCCATATCCATTACTTTCTCTTTTCTTGAAAAGTAGAACACATTCATTACAACATCATACAGAGAACTATTTTAAGTCATGACCACCAAACATGGGGTAAAGAGTTATGTGCAATGCACAAAGAATATTCTCATAACGACCAAGAGCTACCAAGATGATAACCCCAAAAGTAATACTGCTAACCTGCAATGCAACTTGTAATATATATTGCTCATCACATGCCTTCGGCCTTGTGCCTCTCAACATGTAAGGTTGTGAATCACAATATGCAGAACACTTTGACATATTAAGGGAATACCCGAGGTCCGCAGATCGACTTGTAGGTGCAGGGTGACTGATGTCTTCAATAATGCAAACATCAGAGTCATCATCCTCAATATGGGATTTATCTAAGAAATCTCTGTGAGCCAATTCAGTGCTTACTTTTGATAAATGAGAATCAAGACTCCTATGTTGAATCACTTTTGCCTCTCCTTCACTCTTAACATAACAAAACTGCTTCTCACTAGCAATTGATGCCTGCGCATGGGGCAAACATTTGTCTAAAGCTTGTAAATTCAAATTGGCTGTGTTTCCAGGAAATTTACTAGCAGTACCATCAATCATTTCTTGATAATGATGAGATCTGTTGGATAATATATCCGTATCTTTATCTTCACACTTTAACAAATCATAACTATGATATCCGATAGAAGGAAAAGCACCAGGTAATTGTTTCATCTCTTGGCCCACATTAAAATCATTATAATCATCGTAAGAAGAATTCTGGTAAGGTGCAATCAGTTCATCTCTTTCACCTTTGACACAAACTGCTTGGTCTTCACTGGGCAAGTATGAAGCATTAACAGCAAAATATGAAGAAAATTCATTATCTGCTGACATAAATTGATTACCTTGAAAAGGTATTCCCCTAGTAGAACTGGCATGCATGTTACTACTCATACGTGAGGTATCTGCTAAATATTCCACACTTTCAGCCTTCATGTTAGTCATTCTTTCTTCATTTGGCCAAAATTGAGAACCCAAAACATTAGCCAAATAAGTAAGAGACGGGTCAGTAGCAAAAGGTCTATCATCTGAACCATTGCAACTATGCAAGGATGGAAAGTAGTCACCATAATCACTAGGAACACTGGAACCTTGGCAATTGGTTGAAGTTGCAATATGTGAACCTCTATCAGCATCCATGAATGATATTTCAAAAGATGTACACGAGTCATTTTCCTGTTGCCCAGAAACTCCTTCAATCATATTTTCATCAAAAATTCCATAATGTCCAAAATTTACATCAACATTCTCGATGATAGGGCTGTATGAAGCATCTGCAAGTAGAAAATAAAATCAGCCTTTTGACTCAATTTTAATATCTTAGTCTAATGATCTAAAGTAAACGTTAAGAACAGAAATTTCAATATCTTAGTCTAATGATAACCACAGTGAAGATTTTACATACATTCAGATTCAACATCCTCTCCCACAAGCTTGAACTGGCTCTCACTTTCACCCTTCCAGAGATGATTCATATTCAAATTATCTCCACAAACTGATATATTGTTGAGATGTGCCTCAGGGACACTAGGTTCCACAGTATGAGCAGGTATCTCACATCCAGAAACTCCTGCCCTTTCTGTGTAACAAATTTCATTACTTTCGGCCAGAGAGTCTAAGTGCCTGAAACTACCAGGGAAAGCATGCGAGGAAGAGCAAGTCTGTGAAGGAGGTCCTCGGTTTTCATGTTCACAGTAAAGCACGGAATTGCCTACAAAATAAAATAAACCAACTGAGCCCCTGACCCCAGATTCTGATGCATGTGAGCTGAGGGGAGAACAGCATATGGCTCAGCCCACAATCAAATTGAGAATTCAGAAAAATATAATGAATAGGTAATATAAACAATCTACTGTAAATATTAGCAAGTAGCAGTCACATATTGCATCCAAGATCCAGTATTAACCAAAGTATATGTTGATTTCTCTTGACAGGCCAATTACAACTGACAAGTATAACAAAGCAACGAGGGACAAAAACCAATTTAAGTTCACATACCACTTTGAAGCTGAAAATTATCATGGATGCTGGATTCCCCAGGTGATACATTTTTTAATGAAGAACCCTCGGGACTACTCTGCAGTATGATGTCCAGAAAATTATTACAGACAGTAATATCACACAAAAAAATTAAAAAAGAAATTAAATAGAAAAAAATTAATGAAAATCCTGTGTTTATATAGAAAAAAATAAAATATCAATGAAAATCCTATAAGAGGAACATAAAGCAATAGAAGCTATGACTTCCCAACTCACAACAACAAAAATTAAAAGAATAAAAAATAAAAATAAAAAATGTAAGTAGCAACTGGGAAAAGCAAATACAAAAGCAGATATCCTTCATCATATTTATAAGCAATTAAAATCTGAACGCCAAAATGGAAAAACAAAAAATACTATGTTTTTCTTATGCAAACAGGAAAAAAAGAAGGCAAAAAGGCCCAAGTTTCCAATCTGAAAAATAATTGATTAAGAAAAATGAGAGAAACTAGGTCCATCTCACGAGAGAGAAAATATTAAAACCTGTAATGAGAACGCTGAGAATCTAAAATTGATCAAGGGATCATCACATTGACAGACAACCATACTGGACTTGAAAACATACTACGACAATTGACACATATAACAGTAAGGTTATCACGACTCATGATTAACTGGTAATAGTAACTCCTCAGCCTTTTTCATTTATTTATATCAAAGATGGTTAGGGATGGAGGGATCTGAACTCAGGATCTTCTGGTTTTAGGAGATGAAAATGCCACAAGACTAACAGGCATTTCTCAATGAATTTAACATAGCGGAAAAAATATCAATAATTATTTTGGATTAATCAATTATGTAGCATCAAAAAGAAGGTTAACAAATAACAATCCAAAATTGCACCAACTACATGTCAAAAGCGTGTACATAAAATTTGTGTACCATGTTTTCTCCTAAACAATCACTTCAAAGCTACCTACTAATAAGTAGCAGTAGCAGTAGCAGT
>JASKGM010000005.1:1789887-1841789 GCA_034509205.1 Ceratonia siliqua | reverse complement strand
TACCTGTGCTGAAACATTTCTTAATCCTCTATGCTGTTTAATTATAAGCATTATCATTTTATTTTATTTAAAAAAAATTTCGAGTAGCTTGATAATTTAAGATTTGTTGTAAGAACCATGAACATATTTTTCTGCTTCTGATTCACCATTAATTTCTCTTTTCTCCCTTCGGTTGTAGATTTTCTACTTTGTTGGATTTGGTTTGTTCTGCCTTGAATCATTGATCAGCGTCTGGGTCATTCAGGTTTGATTAGGTCATAGAATCTTATAAGCACATTCACCCAGCACTGAATCATGTGATTCCATTCCCACTTATCTGCTCTCTTTTATTGGTTATGTACAGCAAGTATATATGTTCTTCCGTGGCAGTGGTAAGGCTGCTGAGATGAAAAAGGAGGCGGCAAGAGGAGCACTAAGGGCTGCAATTTGATATATCACCTTGTGGAATAGCTACTAATTTGTGCATGCATCTATGTTGTAGATTACTAGCGACAGAGATTGCGGATAGAAACATTCTACCAAGTGTGCTTTTTGTCTCTTAACATTTGGTTTGTCAGCGTATGGACAAACACTGGCTGGTAGAAACATTGCTATAATTTCGTTTGTGTTATCCTCTAGAGTTTTTATTCGCTGTCTCTTTTCTCTTACTTGCATAAATCTTATTTTATAAAATATGCAGAAACTGTAGAGTTTGCAGAAAAAAATTGAGTCACCTGAATTCAGATAGTTATTTCAACCATTTGTACAAGTAGTAGCACTCGCATTTTCTTAATGGACAAGGCAATTTCTTTTTTCATCTTTCTTTGTGAACACTTTCAAGACAACATGATTTGAATTTGAACAGTCGGATGAAAACCATTGCAACGCAGTTATCAACGGCTGAGGTTCCCAATAACGTGCTAGTTGCAAAATTCTTAAATGCAGAGCATGAACAGTTGTCCCCGTGACTGTATTAATGATTTTCATAAATTTTATTGAAAAATAGTATAATTAGTATTACTCAAAATGGAAAAAAAATTAAGAGGGACTATATTTTGATAGTGCCTTATGATCCTCTTTTGATGTCTTAATAATTTCATAATAATATAAAAAATAATATAAGAAAATATTAAACTTCATGAGACCCTTTTTAAGAATACCATAATTTTAGAAACACTAAATGAAATTGTTTCAAAATTTAAAAATCTAATATAGTCTAGTCATGTGGAAGAATATTATAAGGTAGACATGCATGTGGATATATCCAAAAAGAAGGAAAGTAATAGTGATTAGGAACCGAGAAAGTAGAGCTTGGGGATTAAGGTTCACATCTACCCCGTCCTCCACAAATTTTGGCCAACCTCATAATATATATACGTCCTTGTATAAACTTATTTTAAAAATAAGTAATTTTTTTTAAAAAGAAATCATATTTAAAAAAAATTATTCGTTTATTTTGACTTTTATAAAAAAAAAGTTAAAAAAAATTAATATATAATTGTTTGTTAAAAATTTTTGATTTCTTAAAAAGTTAATAGATAAGAAAATATTATTTTATTTTTTAATTCAAAAATATTTTTTAATTATTAGATCTAAATATAAAATAATTTTTATTTTTTAAAAAAAATATTCTTTTTTAAAGAAAATATATAAAAACCTGATAAGTCCAAACAAGGCCATAGTCCAAACTGGTTTTCCACTCTTGGCTACACGACAAAAGTTGATACATCCACTGGAAAATGGCCATATAATTATACTAAACAAGGAAGAACGGATCCTTCCCCCTAACTTACTCAAATTACAACCGCACATAATAATATAACTTCACTATTTTCATAATATTGTAAGCACAAATAACTCCATAAACAATCCTGAGGCCTCAGCCATCCCATAGTCTCCCATATAATCCTCTTTCTCCTATAGATATTACTAGAATAGAGATGATCAAAAGCTAGCAAGCCCCAAAACAAACCAACCATTATATAGATAAATAGGATATTTCTTCAGTACCTTATAGGCATCAGTCTTGTGCCTACGTAGCAGGGTTATTTATAAGTATAAATTCATCCAAGTGAATAATCCTGACAGGTAGACAAGACATCAATACCTTATGGTCACCGAAGAGTTTTCCAGATAAACATATATATATTTATCCAGAAAGGCGCTCCAGATGATGATAAGTTACCTAGAGCACTAGTATTGTACTAGATAGTAATAGTAATTACGTAGGTTACCGGCTACTAGGCCCTCTCAACAATAAGCGATGCACTTCTTTTTGCAATCAATAGTGCAGCCACCGCCACCGCCACCGGCGCCGTAGCCCTTGCCGGAGCGGCTGAAGGAGGAGAAGCACCTGGCTGGACATGTGAGCTTCTTCTGGTAACAAGGACCTCTCTCCTTGCACACAACAGTAGGTCTTATTACACCACCTTTAGAGTAACCTCCGTTGGGACCTCCATATCCGGCTCCATATCCTCCTCCTCCGATGCCATTCCCAAACCCGGTTCCGAATCCGGGTATGCTAAACCCTCCTCCGGGTCCAAAGTAGCCACCTGCACCGGCGCCATAGTCATTCCCTCCACCGCCTTTGTTGTTGTTGGTTTTGCCCTTAGAGTGCTTGAGCTGATCAGCTGGCGAAGAAGGTCTAGTGGATGCGGGTCGGGTGGCGACGGAGAGGGAAGCTATGAGGATGAGGAGAAGGAAGGGGAAGATGGTAGTGGGTTTCATTTTGAGTTGAAAGTGAGTTTGAGGAAGTGGAATATGGTGAGTATGATGAGAAGAGAAAGGAGAGATAGTGGAAGAGGAATATTTAAATGGGTTAGAGTTAGTGGTAAAGAGCGCATTTACTGGGACGGTGTGGAGGACAGTTGCTGCGGATTTATGATCCTATGGTAGGTGGGATGCAATTATTATACTCTCTCTCTCTCTCTCTCTCTCTCACTCTATCTCTGCCATTTTTTAGTTCATGAAGAATTGCGTGTTATAGAGTCACCATACTCATAACCATAACCTAACTATAAGAAATTAATAAAGGTGTCTAATTGTACTATGCATGTGAAAACCATTTATATTGCCAAATCACATATTCATATCCGTATATAATGAGTCATTTATTTTGAGTTGTTAGGATATTTTTTTATTTTATATTTATTTTAATGATTTATTTTTTTTGAATGATAATAATTTTAAAAATTATAATCAATTATGTTAGTTATTGATATAATTAAATTTGTTTTTTAAAATCACACGTAGCAGTCTAAACAAGTTTTTAGAAAAATTGATATTCAATTTAAGATATATGTAAATTTTAAATAATTTGAACGAGTTTTATTCAAAAAATTTTAGATAAATTAGTCTATAAAAAATATGTATATTAAATTAATTATGAATAAATATATAAATATATGAAATGTGAAATCTACTTTTAATATATATATATATTTTTTTATGATTAACTTAATTTAAATATTTTTTATAAATTAAATATACTTAAAAATAAAATGTATATTTATTATTATATAGATGGTGATACAATATCTATAAGTTACCTTATTGATTCTTCTTCTTATAACCTGTTACACTAGCACCATTAGAAGAGTGATTATAACTGAAAAATATTAGCTTATTTCATTCATAGATCTTCTGTTGATTTTTATTATATAAAGGAATTATTAATTAGTGGTGCTTCTCATAAAGTATATTGTTCCTAAAAATATCAAAACTCTGTTCAATACCTTTTGACCAATGGGTTGTGCCTATCTGTAAAGCAAATTTGTCAACCTTGCCGGTGGCCCTCGCATTATAGGATATAGGGTGTCATAGTCATAGTCATGGAGTCGGAGTGGATTCGGTCATGTGGTTTCTCGAGCGGTTGTAAGGATTCAGATTATTTATTTTTTAATGGACGGTCTGCATTAAATTAAAAAATTTATATATTTTTTAAAATTTTTTAAAAAAATATATAAAATTATGATCACTCCCAAAATTATGACCGATCACGATTGAACAGATCTGACCTGTTAACTTGTAACAAGTAAGAATCCGGATCTCATGGAGCATGGCTTTCAATGAATAAAAAAGCAGTGATCAGCTGTTAAAAACTTTAGAGTGCTGTAAATAAAGTCTTGATAGGGCAGAGTACCCTAACAGTGAAATTAAGCAGTTCTCCCAAACAAAAGAGAAAATGAAGGCTTAAATAGGCAGACATGGATTTTGATACCCATGTGGGGATGGATGCCTTCCAATTCAATTCAGGCTTTCAAATATAACATTTTAAGATATTCAAAACCCAGGTGCATCCATCACAGTCACATAACCAAACCACTTCAACCGCCAGGGAATTTTGGAATGAGATTCTCATAAATTCTTAAAAGGAAATTCTAACCTATACGTGGTACCATACGGCCGAGTGTTTTTTTTTTTAATTGTTTTCTTTTATATTTTTGAATTTTTTTTATTGTTCTGCATTTTAATTTTTTTATTCCTTTTTTACTTTTTTTAAAGTATTGTGTTCTAAATTTTTTTAACTTTCTTTCAAATTCTCTTTAAAAAATTTATAAAAAATTAAAAACACAGTTAATAATATGTATACCACCGATAAAGAATGACATATTTATAAAAAAAAAAAAGTAATGATCGAATCAATACCTGTGTCAAGTTTGGTTTAAGGTATATGTGATATCCCGATGGGATAAAGATTCTGGTTCAGAAATGACATTGAATCCGTAACTAGAGCATAGTGTAATTAACATAGTACAACATTAATTCAGAACAACATTTTCTTTACTCTTTTTATTTTAAAATATTTTACATTTAAAATAATAATAAAAGAATTAAAAAAATAATTAAAAAATTTTAATTATAACAAAAAATAATTATATTAAATTAAATTATTCTTATTAAAGTTAATTTAAACTCATATTACTATATCAAAAATAATAATAATAAATAAGAATAAAAAATTAAAAAATTATAATTAATATTTTAATGATAATATAAAATAATAAATAATTTAAAATTAATTAAAATTTTTAAAATCATTATTATTTTAAAATAGATAAAGTATTATTTAACACCTATGTTCAAATAAGTGCTTATATAATATACATATCTTATTTAAAATAAATATGTAGAAAAATGAAATTATATTTGATTAGTAGAGCGCGATGGTTTATTTCTATAAATGTAAACTTATATAGATTATAAAAAATGTGGGCATCTTTGGTGCCCCGAACAAGAAACATGAAAAAGCATGCTCATCTTCTTCCTTCTTTTCAACACAACATGGGCGATTTCTTGAAAACAATGATAATTCCTGATCCATAACTTCCCCCAGACATGCATGGGATCTACATATATATATATATATATATATATATATATATATATATCATTTAATTCTTATTTATCAATGCCTCACAACTCATACCCTTTTCAACAATTCATTTGAAATACCATTCATTGTTTATTCCTCTTCTCCCTTATGGAGGATTTGAATTTTCTCCTACACCAATTAACATCATATTTTCATATTATTATGAGATAAAAACACGTAATATATACTAGTGCCATTAATTGAAATTCGGTCTTTTCTCTCATACAATATCATTAATTGCTAAGACGAGGGGAGGGGATGAACATCTTGAAATAATAATAAAAATGGGAAAAAAAAATGAAGGGAGAAAAATGATGGGGCTTGTACCTTTGTCTTTCCCCCACCATATGACACATTATGAGAAACGAAACAGAGGTACATGGTACAGTAATTGTTAATGGGAGTAGCCATCCCCACAACCGAACAAGTTGAAGACTAAAGGGGAGCTAATATTGAAGAAGGAAGACCCCACCACGATTCTGTATATCACATTCAAGGCAATCCCCCCATTAATAGATGCACCCATCAAGCTCTCTTCCCTTCTTCAACTCCGACCAATAGCTGTTGTTTAAGTGTCTTTACTGATTAATTGACATTTGGTACCAAATGAAATGGCCAATCTTTTGATAATTAGTCACTAACAAGTCAGATTTCCGGTTCCAAAATCAATGCAGGTTTTTCAGAACAATTAATGAAGTTTTTGACTTATGAGTGCTGTTTGTTCAGAAGAAATCCACTCCCCAAAAGCTAGCTGAGTTGTGCTGTCTTATTTATTGGACTCTGCTTGTTTTCAAAATATCTGATTCTGGCTTCGACACCTATTAGCAGAACTCTGATTTTATGCAGAAAATTGACTTTTTGAGAGGTATCTCAAGATTTTAACATGATTTTTAATTTAATTTAATTAATAAACTCTTAAGATGATAATTTTAAAATACATCTAACAATAAATAATTTCATCTTCGATTTCCATTTATATCTTTAATAGATTAGACATACCTAATATTTTTTCCACCATTTTGCTCTGCATCCCATCTGTCTCATTTACCCACAAATAAAGTTTGCATTTTCTGTTAACTCTGCTGGTACTTGGTAGAGTTGTCATACTGCCAGTACCAAGTAGCGTTCAAAATGAATTGGCTCACCAAGTAGGTCCATTTATATTGATGTGAACATTGATGATCAACCAAATTACATAAACCCTGAAAATAGTTTTTTTTTTTGGTGCATTCATGTAAACTTTTTGGGACAAGGGCAAAAAAAAAAAAGACTGAAAGGGGAAGAGGTTGTTCATTAATATTTGAACAATAGATGCCTAAGTAGATATATTCGAAGTAGGAGCTGAGCTAATGATCCTAATGATGGAAATGCTATTGTTCAGGTCTTTGAAGCTTTTCTTTTAGCCAAATATATGTCTATATGATTATTCTTTTAGCCAAATGGAGAAGGTTGTTCCCTTCTTTGTAAACCAGCAAGACAGTATAAGCACTGCTATTTCATATTCAGGTTAATTGACTAAGTAAAAGTAACACAAGATGGGCCTCCAATTTGGTGATCTTTGTCAGCAATTCTTATGAAGCAACTTCCATTTCTTCAAATCTATATTGCAGCAGAAGGGTAGACATGGCAGCCTGAGTTGTTTGGTTATGAAGGGTTTTTGTTGCTACTTGAAAGTAGACTTGGTCACAGGTCGGGCTTTAGGTTTTAATTTATATAAAAATTTATGGGACTTCAAAGTTGAAACCTTTTAAAAATTGGTGAAAGCCAAGCTCGTAACCCAATCCATAAAGATATGCTTGAAAAGTTGAGCAATTGGATAGAGTTGCAATAGTATACAAGTCCATAAATCCATCTCCAAGATGATGTCACAGTAAATGTAACTCAGAGGTCAGAATGATAGGAATTATTAATTTATAATATTTTATTATCCATATAATGCCAAACAATAGTATTGCAGATCAACAAACTGGTACACTGGTGTACCAATGCATCAACACTAACAAGTTGAACCAGGCTGATTTTCCGTGATGCTGCGAAAGCTTAAGAAAAATAAAAGACGGATAAAAAGATCATGCACATTATATGCTGTATATACATAAGGTTCATAGGAACAGCCTCAAAGGCTAGAAGAGCCCCAGCTAGCATCAACAGCATCGATGATCTTTTCATGTAGTCTGGCTCCAGCACAAGCAACTATACCACGATCAAGACCTTCCAAATATACACCTTTTGAGAAGTCCAGTGGACGCCCTCTGGCATCTGTTACTACGCCACCAGCCTCCTGTATGATGATAACACCAGCAGCGTGATCCCATATCTTCTCCTTGTAACCAGACCTGGGAAACTTCATAAAAACCTCAGCATCCCCTCGAGCTATTGCTGCATATTTCACCATGCTGTATACTCTTAATGGCTGCTTCCTGCATACAAAGTCATATGTGAGAGCTCTTATAGAGCTTGAAGCATACTAGTAAATTTACATATTCTTTGGTGCCTTTTTAGATTCCTCATGTTTTTCATCTAAGTAAATGGAAAGTAACTAGCCCTTAAGGAGGGAATGTGCAACTAGACATTAAGATTTTCTGCTTGCCATCATGTCTTAAGAACATCTTCATCTCTCAAGTATTAAATTAGATCCTTACTCAAGATTTTTTATTTTCAATATGAATTTAATACTAAATTAATATGGATATACTAAAAGAAAAAAAGAACATAGGAATAAAATCATATGCTACCTGTACCATGTCTTGACACTGCCACTGAAAATCAATCAAGGTAAAAAACCGAAAGGGAGGAAAAAAGAGAAGGAGAGCGTAACTGATACTGAAGTGGAATGGAAAAGAAATGCACCTGAGGCCAACACTATGAGCTAGTCCTTCAGTGAAAGAGTGGCTAGAATTTGCCTTCTCAACTGGTTCACAAAAAGTAGCCAATGCTGGATTGTCAATGGAAGAAACAGAAACTTGTCTTGCATAGTTAGGCCACATAAACTTCTTATTGACCTGGAGCAGTGGTTGCATCCAAGTCCTGCCACTACCCCTTTTAGCATATAGCACACAACCTTTGTTCCAAGTTTCAGATGTTGGAGGTGTCAACTTAGATATAATCCTATGATAGCGGTGATGATAAGTTAACCATTCCTTTCTCATTGGGTAGTTAGGACACCCAAGAACTCCCAGCACTACTTCTCCATCCTCTATGAGTGCAAGAGCTACAGCATATTGATCTCCACGTACAAACCCCAATGTGCCATCAACAGGATCAAGTACCCAAAATCTTCCAGCAGGACCTCCAACTGAATTACAGCGACTAATGATTTCTAGAACCTCTGAAGCACCAAGAGCTGATTTTGGCACTTCAACTCCAAATCGAGGCGCCTCAGCTAGACATTCATTCACAGTTTTAACCACAGTTTCTAACAGTCCAGATGCATTAGTCTTGGAGAGAGTTTGAACATCTTCTTCAGCTAGAATTGAGATATTTTCACTTCCTAAACACTCGGACAATATCCAGCTGACAATTGCTTGGACACTCCAATCTAATTTACAAGGTATGATGAAGAGTCTAAACAGATCAATTTTTTAAGTATGAATGTAAATACAACTAGCTGGCAGAAAAAGACTGATCAATCAAGCCCAAAGATTTGTTTTTAAATCTAAAAACCATAACGTAATAGATAAACAGAACACAGCATAAATTTGATCGTAGCTCTTAAGTTACTGTAACCTATAACGCATAACTAGACACTTTACCAAGATAAAAGAGGTTATTGTATGTAAATAAATCAACAATGAAGATCATGAATAACTAATATACTTTTCAATTGGAATGCACCTATTCAATTGAATGCCAGTAGCAGCATCCAAAGTTGGGGATGTAGAGAGAATATCGGTAAAGCTCTAACCAATAAATTGAAAAGTTACCTCAACTTTTAGCATAGAATATGATTTTTGCAATATTTTTGAAATATTTCCTTTCTGCTGTTGAAAGGCTGCTTCTGAAGTCCTAAAGGCATTTGCAAACGTAAAGCAACAAAGTATGGTGTTTGCTGGGACAGTGACCTATGTCGATTCAAGGAGTGTTCTTGGTAGACCAGAGGGTTGAATGAAGAGTTATTTCTTATTTTTCATTTTATTTTGTTCCTGCACTTTTTTTAATACTCTTTTTAAGAAGGATGTCTTAACCTCCTCCTTCTTTGTAATCTCTGTTTCCTTCTGATAAAATTTCTTAGTTCTATCAACAAGAAATATGGGCAGCTTTTAGATATCTCTTTACTTCATTTTTTTAGAGGGCATGGCAAGTAGTGAGTAACAAAGGAAAAGTCATACCCATGACCTTGGAAGTGATGCAATCAAAATTGAAGTAACTGAATATTTCCAAGTAGTTGACTTTATGAGTAAACAATTCAATTCAGTCACATTAAGTTTGCTTATGAAACAACAGAAGGCCATTAAGGTAACCACCTCGACGCAACTTCAAATTCTTGCACACATGAAGGACAATTTAATATTGCAGGATATAAACCAAGATTTTAAAATGGGTGAAATATTATTGTAATGAGAAGAAAATTTTTAAAAACAATTTTTGATAGTGCTAGGTGTAGGTCTCCCGGAAAAGATAAAAAATTCTTTGGCAGATCAACCAGTTGATGAGGCCAATTTAGTGGACTACACAAAAGTCTCCTTATACTTACTCCATGCCCTTGTCTCCTTATTGGAAACCATGGCATAAAGAAAAAAAATACTAAGGTAACAAAATACATAGTACTGCTTTAATATAGAGATCCTAGGGAAAGAATTTGAAAGCCAGCTTGCTTCGCCAATCTTCCTTTTTTCTCCCCCTTTTAATTGAAACTTGAACTTTTGGAAACCCAGAAAGCCTCCAAAGTTAACCCACTTTCCCTGCCAATAATTTTGTCTTTGACTTTAAAACAATTTAGAAGATACGTAATTACTCAGTAGTTCATTTGATTATTTTGTCCTCAAGTAGCAGGACAAGGTTTCATTTTTCTCTTTTACTTTTGAGCA
Source organism: Ceratonia siliqua (assembly GCA_034509205.1). NCBI lineage: Eukaryota > Viridiplantae > Streptophyta > Magnoliopsida > Fabales > Fabaceae > Ceratonia > Ceratonia siliqua. The sequence continues at coordinate 1,831,409 of JASKGM010000005.1, read as the reverse complement.
CCAATGAACAAGTTACATATTAAGGACGGCTTGATATGAATGCAATTTTGGAGCTTTTTTTCTTCTTTCCATACACTAATTTAAGAAGTTTCCTCGAAAATTCAGTAACCCAATATACCTAATCTATCCTTCTAATATGCGTTTGGCAGGAGCTTTCTATGCATGCTACAGAAACATCCTCTACTCCAAAGTTCTTGTAAGCTAACATAAAACGCATAATGCACAAATACAAGTAATCCATGTGGCAAATTGAGTTGAACCCATTTTCTTATAAAAGAAATTTTTTTGAAATCAACCAGAAACTACCCCATCAAAGATGAATTCAAAACAAACAAAAAAACTTTTTTTAACAACTATCCAGTTTGGAAACATTTACCTGCAACTGTGACTGGAGAATTGTCATCCTTGGATTGGACTTGATTGTCGCTCTTAGACTTAATAATCAAGTTGTCTTGCACTTTCTGGCAGAGGGAGCATGCCATCTGCACTGCTCTGACAGCAACATCCAATTCTTTGGAATATTCCTCTGGTTCTGAGACAAAACCCAGGTTTTTCTGCCCCTCCTCCATCACAGAAGAAGAACAAGCTTGGTCGAATTTTGACACAAAACCAATGTGTCTTGACAGGTTCTGGGGGAATTTATAAGGACTCGGAGCTTTTACATGCCTGAATGTGAAGCCATTATTTCTTCTCCCCTGTCCCAGGAAAGGTGGGAATTTTGTACCGGAGCTCGAACAATATAAAGACATGTAAATTAGAGAACGATCTCTCCCTCTCTTCGTATGTTGTTACCAACGGTATGGATATTGGTTTTGTGACGTTGAGAGGAGGAAAGCAAAACGGGCTGGGAATAATGACCTATGGAGTTCAGACTTCAGAGTATGATTATTTATGGGACTAAGTTCCCTGCTAAAAACAAAATTGAGAAGAATTGCAGGTCCATTAGGGATTTTCCTTTTTTCGCATCAAACTAAAGCGAATTTGTTTCCACTAATAAGGGACCTAAACAGAAATTAATTTATCATTTTGAGTGAACTAGGTTATGGTGTTTTGAGAAATAGTCATCATTTTAGAATTATTCGAAACATTAAAGTCCTGAGATATATTTTTAAAAAATTTATTTTTTGTTATTATTATGATACAAACTGAATCTGAAATGGCCATTAAATCGAGAATTCTGCATATCTATGGCAGGACCTGCAAAATCTGAACCTTGTGCCATGGCAATGGCTTGAATTTAATTTTTTTTCCCAATATATTTGTAAAATATTATTATTAAATTCAAGCTTATAGTATAGGCAAGAAGAAAAAGTTATAATGAGGAACAGAAAAAGCTATCATGCAAGATTTCTAGTTACAGTAATTTGGCATATTTTAATGTCCACCTTTGAATAGCCTTTGGCCTTTGGTAGTTTAATTATTTAAGAGATAAGCCAATGCATATGGAAAAGGCAGTCAAATAGAGATTAAAGAACTTTCAAATATTCGTATCCAAGAGTGGGTTTTATTTATTCTTTTTTGCACTAATGATTTGTTTATCAACACTACTTCTTTCATTGCTAGTCTGCTATATTGTGCTAATTATACTTTTATTGTTCAACTCTATATTATTGGGGGATTTTAGTGAGACCATCATCCAACAATTTTAGAGACTTAATTATCAAGTGTCTTTAAAAATTGTCTTAGAGATGCAGTAAATTTTTTGAGTGTTATTTTATAAAATTATATGCATTAAGATTGAAGACAATCAATTTCGTATTTTCTATTAATGAAATAGAAAAGCTGCCAAAATGGACCAAGACTTGTAGGTCATGTATCATGGCTTTGAAGGTATAGCACCCCTTTCAGATCTTGGGTTCTAATCACTTGTTTGAAAGTAATCTCTCCCACACTTCTCTTCTAGTTGTGGAAGCAAATAAATAATATATTTTGGTTCAACTAATTTTATTCTATTTATAGATATTGTATTTTAAAAAGATATTATATGATATATTTTTTTTGTAATATTTATTATGGAAACATTTGATAGGTCAATATTTTGATCATAATATTTTATATGATAGACGATATTCAATATTTGTATATTTGGTATGTTATCATTTTAAAAAATATTTAAGATAACAAGATGTTATAAAATTATTTAAAAATTTATATAAAATATAAATATTAAAATCTCATTATATTAAATATCTAGTATGAGATATTGTTATAAAAATAATTTAATTATAGTTTTGAGAAAGGAAGAAAGGGTTTATATTGTGTAAGAAGTAAGTCATAATGAGGTCACGAGGACATTATATTTATATCCCAATGAATTTTGAGTCATGACCATAATCATAGTTGTTAATCTTATTGATATTGGCCTCTCTTAGCCGCATTGCCAAATGTAACTTGTCAATTTAGCCAATTGGGTCAATTATTATGGCTTATGACAACAACCACCACTGAACCAGAAAGCCACAGACCAACTTTTTTATGACATAAAGGAGTATCCAGCCTCAACATTTTTATCTAACTCTTACAAACATACCCAATTGCTTTTATCTTTAACAATTTTAAAAAAATTATATTTTATAAAATCTAATTTTTTTTTGTAAGAAAATAATTTCTATTATAAAATATTTTTAAAATACAGTATATATTTAAAAACCCAAAAAAATAATTAATTTTGAAGAAACATGGAGATATTTTTAAGTTGGTGTTGAGTGTAAGATTTGGGAGTGAATCTTGATCTGTTGGACATGGATATGTCATATTGCTAATCAGCACTGTGACTTGATTTGACACACTCTGTTTCGTTGAGTCTGAAAGGAAGAAAATGCAAAGCGCAGCTATAACCGAAAGCTAAACAGAAATTGATGAGAATGAGATGCTGCCATAGCCTATAGCCACACACACATAATGGATCTGCTGAAAAAACTGCCATAACTTGAAGAATTTGTGAAGTTGCTTTTTCAATTTGATGTGAAACAGCTTCTGCTGTGATTGCCTTCATGACGCTAAGCATATTCAACTATGATCTCATCCATTTTCTTCCAGGATACGGATACTACCCTAATTGTTTTATTGTTCAAATGTATTTCAGATAATTTATTAATTTCTTATTAAAGTTCATCATATTTTTTATTAGTTATATATATTATTTGTAAATTGTTACTCGTTTAATAAATAAACTGAGTTTGAATATGAATTTTGACTCGATTAAAGTTAAAACTCGCTTTATTTTAAATGAACAAATTTCAACGTATTAAAACATGGTACTGCTAGGTTGGTTTAGTCTGTAAATAAAAATATGATATACTTAGTTATTGAAATGAGTATGCATATTGGAAAATTGGGTGAGATGATGTTGCAGGGAGGAATGAGGATTTGATAATTTTGTCAGAATATGTGATGTTGATACTGGATTGTGTATGAATCCAAGAAACTTAGCAGATGGTAATGGTATTCATCCATTTGGTTTTGGGCCTATTCAGTATTCATCCATTGCTCTCTGGACTTCAACCTTGGGCCTTCCAGGACCACATTAATTCCTGGAATCCCAAAACAGGACCACATTAGGGCCCATCCAATGTTCGGTGTGGGTCTAGGACTCTAGTCTATACCAACCATCATCAAATCTATCTTTATCAGTTTATCATCATGTTCGTTCATATCAGATGACATTTTTTTTATTGTTTGCTTTCTTCTCCTTTAAGAGCACATAATACAATTTTAATTTGAATAGAAAGGTAATGAATATAATCCACTATTCAGTTCAAGCGAAACTGCTGCAACACCTTTATTATGGGCAGGATGGGTCCAAAAATTACTTAGAGTTGAATTATAATTAAAAAAAAAATAAATTAATAAATTAAATAAAAAATTATTTATGATAATAATTTAAAGTTTGATGAATAATTAAAAATTTATTTAAAAAAATAAAAAAAAAATAACAATATTAAATTTTGATAAATAAGAAAAGTAAAAAATTATTAGACTTAACCTAATTTTTTTAAAATACTAAAAGAAACTTTAAAGAATAAAAACTAATTACTTTAAAATTAGTCACATTAATTTTATAAATACTTCATTTATTATATTTTTAAATTAAAAAAATAAAATAATTATATATATATATATATATATATATATATATATATAGCGCAGGAGGAAGGCCAATGCCCCTGCTTGCCCCCCTAAATCCATCCCTGTTCATGGAGATTTTTTTATTATTTTTACTTTACTTTTTAATTTTTAGTTTTCATTATAATCATTTTCTTAATCCATTGATTATAGGATATTACATCTTAAATTATCATAATTTAATTAAATTATCTCTAACAATTTAATTAAGTGTTAAAATTAATAATTTTAATTAATATAAGTTAATTATGTAATTTAAAAAATTTGATAGAAACTCTCTAAAATAAAAGTTAATTAAAAATTTTATCCTCATTTATTTTTATGATATTTCTATTATTTTACATAATAAATTTTTTTTATTTCTATTAATTTTTTAGCATATATTAACTAAAACTGTTAACTTTAACATTCAATTAAATAGTTAGAGGTAATTTAACTAAATTGTGATAGTTTAGGGTGAAATGTATTACAATTAATATATTATAAATGATATGACAATAACAATTAAAGATTATAATAGAAAAATACAAAATTTTCTTTATTCATTTATTTAAATGCTTAATTGTTGGTCCACTGGTTTGTCAAAATTACAATTTTAGTCATTTTAATTTCATCTTGAACAATATGGTTCTTTTAATTTTATCAAAATCACAGCAAAGTTACAATTTTGATATACATAATTTTATCATGATGGATCGAAATTAAACTTTCATGAAACTAAGAGACTGTATTATTTAGGATAAAACTAAGAGACCAAAACTATAATTTTAATAAATTAAGAAAATTAAAAATATAATTAAGCCTTATTTAAACTAATTCAGGATTTAAGCAATAATTTATGATTTTTAACTGTTATATTAAATCATATTATATTTAAGATATTATAAAATATGAGATATTAATATATCAAATAATTTTAAATTTATTTAAAATAAAACTTAAAATCAAGTCCAGGATAAGGTCTACTCCCGAAGATCTTGGTTTGTTTTTTGTGAAAAATTAGTGGAGGATGAGGTGTACCCAAACTGAATTTACTTGCCCAACTCATACTCTAACTAATACAAACAAGTTTAGTTATAAAAATATTGGTATCACAATCCATTCTAGATCCTCCCAAGTTCCAGAAAATGTCTATGGGCAATGTATCATCTTAAACAAATATTAATTAATTACTCCATCTTCTCTATTTTTTTGGGGTTTCTTAATGAGATTTGATTTGAGATCTAATATTGGGCCTTATATGGGCCGACTGCAGTTAATACAGTCCATAATGGTGGTCTTTGTTTCTTGATGTTGTCAGATCAAAGAGATGGCTTTCACTGTTCCATTCACAAGCAAGGCATTTAAAGTTGGATGAGAAATAAATGAAGATAGTGGAAGGTGGGAGCCATTGTGATTATGATTTGCGAGATTTGCGGCCATTTTTTTTATTCTTCCAATCAACGCAAATGGGATTCTCCACGTGATTAATATGTAACATTCCACAAAACAACAACCTCATTGGCTTCTTCAAAATCAAGAATCATGTTCCACTTTTTCTTTTAAATATAATTAACCTTAATTATGTGTATTTATTTAATTAAACTCTCTAATGCTTTCCCACCGTTCTTACATTACATGATTACATCACTTTGTTTACGTTGCTCGTCTTTGTAAATTTACTCTTCGCACCCTTTCTCCAATTGCAATTGATCAATCATTGTCTTCAATAATAAAATTTATTCAATAACTTTTAAATATTAAATTTAAGGATTTAAAGATTAGATGAAAACGCTTTTGGTTAATAGTAATTTTTTGAAGAGTAGAAATGGTAATGGATAAGGTACTATAGAATTTAGGTTTAAATCCATACAAAAATATTAAACTTATTCTTCAAGCCATACTCGTACGGATAATAAATTCAAGATCTCCCCATCTAATCTTTAAATCCTTAGGCCTTTACCTATTTACCCAAAGAAATTTTAATCATAACAATTTTTTTTCTATACTCATGTCCATTTATAAAAAATCTACTTATATATACTCAAAATAAACAAACAAAAAATTCCCAAGTAACCATAAATACTCATAACTCTAAACTTTCAACCAACTATTTATTTAACACAATATGAATAATTGACACTAATAATCAAAAACCATTTAAAATATATAATATGAATTAAATATTTATTATTATATCACAATAACACAAATATGCAGTTACTAATAATTATTTCAATTCAATATTATAATATGATTTAAAACATTTATCTTTCTTCATATTTCAAGACTAATACCATAAATATTTATACATAAAAATTAAAGAAATAAGTTAAAAAATTTAAATATACACACACACATAAATAAAAGTGCATGGGATAAGCACTATATTACTCATGGGTTGTTTGAAAAAGTTTATGTTGTCCTAAAAGTTATTTTTTTGTTTAAAATAAATTTTTTTTATTTTAACTGTTTGTATGGAATTATTTTTATAAATATTTATTTTAAAATTAAGCTTATTTTTGAAGTAAAAAAATATTATTTAAAAAATAATTAAGTTCAATAAAAAAAATTTTATAGACAAATATACCTTTAAAATATTTTATAAAATTTTTAAAAAATATTTTTATATATTATTTTTAATAATTTTACATGTTAAAAAATATTTTTCTATTTTTATATTTAAACATAAAATATTTATTTTTTTAATAAAATTACTTATATATAATTATATGTAAATATTAAATACTTATTTTTTTTAAAAAAATAACTTCTATTTAAAACATATATTCAAAAACATAAATACATTCAAATTGTCACTTAAACTCAATTGTTTAGCCTCGACTCCTCGTGCCCAAACTCAAATGGGTGAAATCTCCGACTTACCATTAACAATTAGGCATGATCAACTGCTGGGGATGGGGAGTTATTGGGCATATGTAAGATACACTTTAAAATTCTTATCCTAATAAATTATTCATTAAAATATAAATTAAAAAAAATTCATACGCAGTAAAAGAATTCGACCTTTCGAGTTTCGACCATAAGATCACGTGTTCCTCAATAAAGAACTACCATCCTGTCATTTAAAAAAAAAAAATAATATATATATAAAATTTCTAAGCTATCACCCATTTTTTTTTTTGTTTATTTTTTCAAATTTTTTTTATTTTTTAAAAATAATTAAATATTTTTTATCTTATATTTTTTTAAAAAAATTTTTTAAAATGTTTTTTTTAATTTTTTTTATATTTATGTTACTATTTATTTGTAACTTAAAAAATTTTGTAAAAAATATAAAAATATTTTTAAAAATTTTGAAAAAAATTTATGATATAAAACTTAATTTATTAATTTTAAAAAATAAAAAAAATTTTTTAAAATCAAAAAAATTATAAAACAAAATTTTAAAAATGCCCATCCATTTGCGTGGACGGTAGGATAGTTCTCCCATATAACAGACAAGAAGGTCAAAAGCGTCATATAACAAGTCCAACCACTTTGAATTATTTATAGCTTAAAATAAGCACTTTCCTGAAGCACTAGTCCTCTCCTGTCCTCTATATAAGCGAAAAAGGGCAGCACCAACAAACTCACACCAAGTAATTGGATCGAAGAGAGCATCACTTATCCAACGACTTCTTCTTCTTCATCAAAGCTTGAGATCTGCAGAGAAGTGGAGATGGAAGGTAGAAAGGGAATGATGATGAACAACAGTAGAAGAAGCATTCCTCAGAGGCGTCCCATTCCAAAAAGGGGTCAAGTCAAGGTAGGAATAGTGGTGTGCTTAGCTCACTCTGTTGCCTCTATCTTCTCTCGCAGTAGGCCATCTCCTGCCACTTCTCTCGCATCTCTCGTCTCTCATTAGACCCACATACCCAATACAGACAGTCAGTGATCGAGGCTATTGCCAATTGGCTAAGCAATTGACAAGGAACGATTTTGAATTGGTCAATTTTGTACAAAACTTTGTGGATAGGAGCAATGGGGTTTTTCTTTTCTTTTCTTTTGCTAGTGAATATAATTGGTTCCTTCTATGTATCTTGATCATTGTTCAAATGGCACAATATATCAGGTACATTTGTTTCCTGCCTTATCATGTCTCTGATCTAATTATCTCAGAGAATTAATTAGTAGGGTAACTTATAAGACTAAAAAGATGAAAACCCCGCAAGGCCTCTTGTTAAAGTTGTCCAATGTGCAATGTCTAAGTCAATTTATGAGAATTTTAGGATTCAAAGAATAAGAGAATGGAGACAAAGAGTGCATATCTCCTTTTTTATCAAGAATGCTGGATATACACAAAATTCCAATAATTTTGTGGTTCAATGCCTATTAACATTAGAGTCCTTTTCAAAATTTAAGATTACCAATTAAAATTCAATTGATAAATAAAAAAAAATAGAGATATATATGAGAATTTTGACTTTGGTTACTTTTGTCGTGATTTTCAAAGGATGGCTAGTAAAGTGAAAGGAAAAATATAATTTAGTCTCTATAAATATCTTTTTTTAATATTTTTAAAATATTCATTAAAATTATTAAATTTAATTGACTCATTATATTTTAATCATTTAATAAATGTTAATAATGAAATATAATTAAAAGATAAAGAGATTATTATGTAACCGGTCACGTAAATTTAAATTAAATTGTAGAATGACTAATTTTTCAAGAACTTTCTAAAAAAAGTGTAAATGCAAGAATTGAATTGTACATTTATTCAAAGTAGAATTACGGCCCCAAATCCAATCATCATTTTTAAAGATTTCTAAAACGGTAAGTAATTTTTAAATATTTTACCCTCAAAATTTTGTTGACATGTGCGTGTCTTTTTATTTCTTGGGATGATTATTTTACTGTTTTTTTGTTGTTATCTATTTCATTAGGCCAGTCAATTGAAAACGTGTTATTCTAATATGTAAATGAAAAGTCCACTATATCTGTGAGTCTGATTTTGTACATTTATTTTACATATAAATTTATTGTTTTAAATTTGAATTTTTTAAAAATTAAAAATCTGAAGTTTGCTTCTGGTCTAAAATCAAGCAAATATGAAGAAATCATGTTTCAACTTGACAAAAAATCATATTTCCTCTGGAAAATCAGTCCCCAATTCAATTCAATTCACTTGCCCAAGAGCTTAGCCTTGTCTTCCTTCCCAGGATTTGAAGTCTATGTGCAATGAAACATTTTAGTCAAAGTACCACTCAATTGAACCTCTCCACTCCAGTTTTTGGATGGTTTACTCATGGAAGCAATCAGTTTGATTTTAGACCAAACACGTCCCAAATGATAAAGGTGGGAGAGATAAGGTGAATCACAAATGTGCCTGGACAGGACCCTCGAAAGCGATGCGAAACTGGCCCTTTCGTTTAACCAATACATACCAAACCAGATTCTCCACGTGCATAATATGTCACACCCCATAAGACAACTAACCCATTTCCCTTTAATCAACACCTTACTCATATATCATTATTTATTTACACCTAATAATGCTAATGCTTTACCTTTGCCATCATTACTATATTACCCTGTTTGTGTTAGTGCCCTCTGTAAAATCACACATATTTTACTCATTTTTAAGCTTCTCAAATAAAAATTGATAAAATTTTAAAAATATTACTTTTTTCATAAAATATAATACATTTATTTAAATTTAAAATTTAAAATTTTAATTTCTAAATTCAAATAATCAGCGATAATAGAGGCACAACTAGAATTATAATATTAAACAAATCGAAGACAGTGATCTTATTAGATATTGTGGGTTCCCTTCCCCCAGCGTGAATGCCATTAGACAAGCTCACCGAAAGTTATATAAAATAACATCTAAAAATTTGAGCTTATTTGTATTGTACCAATTTGTTCTTCCCATGTACTTTTCCCATCCTTATCTCTATATGTTTGTGCCGTCCTTCAATATTAATTGTTTTCCACGTGGTGGCAGTTATAGAATGAATTAACGATTAAGGATTATTTAAATGAGTTTCTATTTTTAAATAAAATTATTTTAAAAATAATAAGTATTTAATGTTTAAATATATTTATATAAAAATAATTTTATTAAAAAATAAATATTTTATATTTAAATATAAAAATATTTTTAATATATAAAATTATTAAAAATAACATATCAAAATATTTTAAAAAAATTTATAAAATATTTTAAGAATATATTTATTTTTTAAAATTTTTTTTATTAGACTTAATTATTTTTATGCAACATATTTTTATTTATTTTAAAAATAAATATTTATAAAAATATTAAATAATGAAAATACAAAAATACAAAAAGCAACTTTTGCCAACCGTCCCCTTAATCCAAGACGATAGCACAAGGTCAAAACCGTCAAAGTATCAGTCCAGAGACTCCAAAACCACCACCAGTGGTAGCCCTTCTAATTATTAGCCCAAATTAGGGGCATTTTAGTAACCGTGATCCTATATAAATAAACGTCAAGCGCATTATCAGAAGCAGATCTACCCGGAAAAGCCAAGCTAAAACACTGAGAACCGTCTCCTTGCTGATTACAGACGGCGATCCAAAAAACAGTGAAGAAAGCGATAGAGATGGAAGGTAGAAGGGGAAGGATGATCAACGGGGGAAACAGCTTCCCTCGGAGGTTTGCTGGCCGTACGATTCCAAGGCGGGGTCAGGTGAAGCTTGGAATAGTGGTGGGCTTGGCTAACTCTGTTGCTTCCATTTTCTCTCGCACTCGACCATCTTCTCCCTCTGCTCACCTCGCTCATTGAAGTTAGATCCAGGGAGAGAAAGCAACCGGCGAAGGATATTTTTGTTTTATTTTGTACAAATTTGGGGTTTTGTTTTTCTTTTCTGTCCATGTGTACAATTATTTTGAGACGAGAATCCAATTGGTTCATGTTTTATTTCTGAGCCCAATTTTAAGCTGAATATCAAAAATTGGATGATTTTTCAAGTTTATTGAGCGGATTAATTCAATGGTGCCAATTTTCTCTGGTTTGGTTCCCAATGAGAAGCGAGAAATTATTAATTAGCGACGCTAAATTCCTCTCGCTTGCCTTCTCCATTAAGACGGGAGATTTCTTTTTCCCTTTTAATTTTTCTAAATTTGGAAAAGAAAAATCTGTAGAAAATCAGCAAAACAAAACGGCATCGCAATATGCACGAAACAATTATCGATACGACGGTACCTCACAAGTCACAACTCTAAAAAATGAAAAGTATTTTTATATAATTTAAAAATTACACATTTCTCATAATTATTATGAATAATTATATTTATTTCTTTAATTTTAAATACAGTTATATTTTGATGTGAACAAATATAATTAACATTACTCAAATAAAATAACTATGATAATAATTGAATGCACACATAAGACAGAGTCCCCTGTTTTTTAATATTGTAATTAGACAACAAGTAGAACCTTTCTTTTTACAAACGTTGTGTATTTTGTTGCATTTTCATCTCTTTTTATTTGCTTGCTACGAAATTTTTTCTATTTTTAAGATTTTCCATGTAATTCAACAATGACGCATGTTTTTTATACTTCGATAACTTCTCATTTTAAAAGTCTCATGGAATATTAGCATTTATTTATAGTGTTTGAATATAATATTTCATAACAATGCTATAACAGAATCTATTATTTTATGAAATATTATTTTAAAAAATAAAACACTTAAAAATAATTTTTTTACGTTCCCAATTTTAAAAATATTTAATTATCCAAGGTAGGCAAAAGGTCATGTCAGATTGACGTCATTCAAATTAAGTAGTAGACACATGTATGGAGTTTGCTCCACTGTAACACAAGTTGTCTTATAAATAACATACAATAATTAGAATTTATAATAGGTACAATAGTTGTCCCTAATACTATAATCCCATTATTTAAATACAAAATCTATTCTACCCTCGACATAATCCGACATCATTAAAATAAATACCTTTGAAGATGACATTTGAAGTACATTGTATGAAGGAGTTCCCATTTCAAGATTCAGTGCATGGCATCTTCTCTTAATTTACACCTAATTATATGTTTGAAATTATTTAATCTTGCTTAGCAGCCCACTCTTCTTTTCAAATAAAAAGTTACTCCTATGTTCTCCGAATCTCCACTAAGATAGTAAGATATTTACTCCAAAAGATGAGTGAGATTGGAATATCTTTCTTTTCGTGCCCACTTCTAAACTAGGTTTCCCTTTATTGGTTAGCTTCAAATGCATTGAATTTGAACACGTTTTTCTTAAAATTTAAAATTACATTCACCTCATTTTTAAAAAGCATATTAATTTTTTAATTAATTAATTAAACAAATATACTTATAATTTAATTTCTTTAAACTTTATATAGGTTTTCATATAGGTTGAACAATAAAATGTAAACTAATTTTTGTTTAAAAATTAATGATATCCAGTGAAGAATTTAGGGAGGGCAAGGGAAAGCCATGGCCACTCCCTCCTCGATCGTTTGTAAGGGAGCTCTCATAAGATTGTCTCTTATTTTTTTGAATAATAGAGATTATAGATAATTTATTTTTTTAAATTAGACACAATACATAAAAATAAAAAAAAATTGAGTAGACAAATGCAATTATATAAATGGAGGGCGCAAAAGGCATAGGATGAGGATAGAGGAGATGGTTGGGTTATATTTAAGGTGAGATGGGTTGCACCAGCGTATGCTGGGGCCTAGATTTGGAGTATCTTCTAAAAGACGGTAGGTTCAGGCCACCTGGACCGGATTTGTGGTAGGCAGGACCTAGGTCCCTACCATCATGAATAGCTAAACGACAAACCACCCATAATCGCCTTTTAATAATGGCAGGGGAATCTCACGTGATTTTAATCTATCCATCAAACGTCGTCTTCCATGACAATACCTGTTGGCCGCTGCCGGCCCTTTAAATATAGCCAGCATTCCCAAATTACAAAACACCCCTATATGTTTTCCATATAAATAATAATATAAAAGTTTAAGTTTAAATTTAGCTATGAATGTTGTATTATGCATAATCTCATTAGGGCCTTCAAAATTCTAAAGTCTAAAGTCATCACACTAAATAAAATAAAATAATTAAAACTCAATTAAAATTAATTTAATTTAATTTGATTTGATTTGATTTGATTTAAATAAAAATTAAATCAAATCTAATAATTAAACCATCATTATATATTTTTATAAAATTTATTTATTACTTTTATTAAAAGTTAATGCTTTTGATTAAATATTTTAATTTTTTAAGTTTTAAGCTTGTAAAAATTAAAAAAAAATTTCTAATAAATTTTTTTGTAAAATAAGTCTAAATTAATTATAATTTAAACTACCTAAACTTAAAATTAATAAATAAATTCAACAGATCTTTAATAATTTAATTGAATTGAATTATTTTAGATAAATTGAATAAATACACATTTTTAAATGAAAAAATAGATGGGACCAAGGGAAGCCCTTAACTCTGATAAACAGGAGATGGAGTATAGCTCTGTTTGTTTAGATTTATTATGAAAATAAATTAATTTTTTTTAAAAAAATATATTTTAATAAAAATATAATTATTTATTTAGGCTTATAGAAAACAGATAAGTTAATAAAAATAAAAAAAATCTCCTATAATGAGAAGTTAAAATTTTTAACTTTTGTAGATAAAAAAAAATCAATAGAAAAAATTTTTTATTTTTAAAATTATTCACTCTACTTTAAAAACTCTTTTAAATTATTGCATTCAAATATAAAATAATTTTTTCTTAAAAAAATATATTTTTTAATAACCTCAAACAAGTCCTATGTGGGCCGCTCCTTATTGACCATCATTCAAGCATTTGACTGATTTTTATCTTTAAGAATACTTTTGGGCTTTTCCATGGTTATCTAGTGTTGACTCTTGACCACCTTCCTAACTTTTAACTTTTTATCTATGCAATACTAATCTAATTAAATAGCTATTAAGCACCACTAATACGTGTGCTCTGATGTCACTGGCCTTCAGCTTATTTAAATAACTCAATAAAAACACGCTTCATTATTTTATTATTCATCACAACTAAAAATGTTCACTTGCTTAAGCCTTAAACAAACAGCTATAGTTAAGCCTATTATGATATGTTGGAATTATAATATTAATTTTTTTTTATAAATCTTCATTTTCTGATTAAATGAAGAAGATGAATTAATTAAGTTTAATAACACTTGATCACAAATTTAAATAATTGAACTTCTTATCTTTCATGATTTACTAATCCATAATTAAAACCTAATTTAATTGAAGTCAAACGTCGTCATCTAATACGTATTCCCTTGAGGCTTAATTAAATTAAGAATAATTAAGGGTGATTCATAGAATAAACAAATGTTGAATAGTAGGAGACGACAAACTAGGATGAGTCATAACTCATGAGGGAGGGTAGTATTTAGTACTTAACATATGTCACCTTTGAAGGGGAAGACGATGAGCATGAATCAAGGTTTGACTTTCGCGTTCAGCGGTCAGTAGCCAACACAAGGAGACAGGTGACCGCACGTAACAAAGACACCTCACTCCACCGCTGGCAAATGTTTGTTTGAATTTATTAAAAAATATATTTAAAAAAATAATTTTTTTTAAAAAAATTTATTTATATTTAAATATAATAATTTAAAAAAAAATTTGAAATAGAGTAAATAATTTTAAAAATAAAATTCTTTTTTTTATGTAAAAGTTAAAAATTTTAATTTCTTATAAAATTTTTTTATTAATTTATTAATTTTTTATAAGTTTAAATAAATAAATATATTTTTATTAAAATATATTATTTTTTTTAAAAAATAATTTATCTTCAAAATAAATACAAACCAACAGAGCCTAACATCTTACACAAACGAACACCGACTCAAAACAAAAAACCACGAGCATAAATAAAACACACAAATCACAACTAACAGCACTATATAACATAACAAAGCTCTGCAAATTATTCCAAAAATAGAGGCATTTTCGTAACCTCAGCCACCCTCCTATATAAACCCTCTACCCGCTGCCTAATTCTCTACCATCGAGGGTCTCTGCTGTATTTCGTTGCGAAAAGAGCCTGTCTGTGCTTTCCTGGCGGTTGAGGTTGAAGAGAGAGAGAGAGAAAGAAGATGGCAGCGGTGACGACGAGAACGAGAAGGGATGAGATCAACGGTGGTGGTTTGTCTCGGAGATTCTCTGGCCGTCTGATCCCGACGAGGGGCCAAGTGAAGTTGGGGATTGTGGTGGGTCTGCTCCACACTTTGTCTTCTGCCTTCTCCTTCACTTCCCGATGTGTTCACTTCTCTTGATTAATTCCTCTCCCTGCTGCAAGCAACCCAATTTTGTTTGATTCAGTCACTGAACACTGAAAGAGGTCTAGCCACCCAAATCTGAAAAGAGGGATAGGGAATTTAAACAGAGAGAGAGAGAGAGATCGATCTGTTGTTTGTGTAACAAAAATGTTGTACAAAGCTTCTAGTTTTGCTGATCTGCTGATATTTTTCAATTCGGAGACATTGTTAAGATCTGAAAAATATGTCTTGCTTCTGATTTTGCAATTGTACTTTTGGAGGAAAAAGATAGGACTTCGGATTGTTATTTTGATTATTCCTTCTGATCAAATGGGTTGAACGGGTCATTCCATTGGGATCAAATGCAAATTAAAGTGAAGATCAACAAACGCAGGCCTAATATATGCACCAGTTACCCCCGTTTCACTCAGCCAAAAAATTTACAGTAATCATTAAGCTTTGTTGGCTATTTTGTTAAAGTCGAAATCTTCCTTTGATTATCTCAGTCACAAATTAGCACCGTCAGATCTTATACCAAAACAATTAGGAGAGTCAAATATCTTAAATAAAAAACTTGACTGTAATAAACCAATACTTTTTTCAGCAGAGCATGATACATAGTGAAAAGAATAAATATGAATGCTTGAAGATGTTGCATGGGTAACTTTCTCAGTACAGGAGAGTAAAAATCCTATTTAATTAATAAAGCTCATTCAACCGTACTAGTGTCTTTGGTAGGGTGCCCAGTTCACTGCCACGTACAACTTGTTCCTCCAGCTTTAACACGTATAAGGTGAGCTTCTAGAATCACCCTTCATTTGCATTCAACTCCCAAACAAACTAGTGAGACTCAAAAAGGACACCAGGAGCCTTGGGTTGGTTCTGCTATCAACCTATCCGGCTGTTGTCTCTGCCAAAGACTAGTGTGGTTGCCCAGTTCACTGCCACGTAGAGCCTGTTCCTCCAGCTTACTACACGTGTAAGGTAAGCTGAGCGCCATATCAGCCAGCTTATGAAACCAGCAATTGACAACCCCTTTCCATCCTGCAGTGTATACAAATATTCAATACTCAACAACAAGAAACTTCACAACTTCCAAAGTTTCATTTCATATAACACCAACAAGACAAGACTGGCATAAGCAGGGCAACATGAGAGTAAATTTTGGTTACTTATGATATTATGTCTCAACCCGGAAGTTGTTGGGTGAAAGATTTAAATTGATTTATTATAATTTTTAACTGATTGAAACTTTCTGCTTACCTTTGACTGACGTAGATCAACCAGTGCTTTGTAGCCACCTACTGATGCCATGCTTCCAAGATGCTTGTAGACAAAAGGGCCTCCAAGTGGGATGTCTTTTGCAGCGAAAGCCTTACCTCCGTTCTGTTTCCCTATTTTGTTGAACAACTCCACAAGATACTTCCCCTCCCTTTCAGCAACCTGTGAGGGACAAATGCATAGGTAACTTACCCTATTCAGCAAGATATGAACAATTCCAGAACGTCTACATGAACACCTTAAAAAGAGTGCATAGAAATAAATATTTTTTAGCATGTCTGAGCAGCCAGAAGGGCCATCAGAAAGATATTATTCTATTATTAAACATGTTCCACCATGCTCAGGAGCAAACCTATATGGGAATAATGCTACGTATACAAACTTTCTTCGTAAACAATGTATAAATTGTTGAGGTAGTTGCATATGAATTTAAGACAATAGAATTTAGTAAGGCTATTTGAATTCAGAGGCACATTGTCAGGCAAAAGCATTTATCGCCTCTGGCCTCTAGTGCATTTCCCCATTAAATTCAAGGACATGATAGATCAAAACAGACAACCTCTTCTTTTATTGATCACTCTACCCTGATCGTTTGGCAAGATACCATAGCAAAAGGTTAATCGTGAAGCTTGATATATTCCTCTATGGAAGCAAAAAATCATGCAATCAGAAAGAATTCTAATGGAGAGTATGAAGACCTTCTAACCTGAGCTAGAGCTGGAAGAACAGGCCTTCCTGTTTGTTCAAGAAAACCAGCACAATCCCCTAGAGCAAAGACATCTTCCACAGAGGGAACACGCATCCATTCATCAACGCCAATTCTGCATAGTTGAACAAGATTAATTGATGGGAAACCATTGTAGAAAGAAATCAAGCAGAACAGTGTAAAGAAATTCTGCTGCATATACCTTCCACCAGGAGACTTGGGAAGACCTAGTGATTTTACAAACTTAGAGGGTCCAACCCCTGTGGACCAGACCAAGAGACCATAAGGAACATCAGTCCCATCATTCAGAACTATTTTCTTCGGATGCACCTCCTTCACAGCACCCCGCGTAAGACGAACCCCACTCTGATACAAAATCCCAAGTGTTAGGCTTAAACTTGAAGAAATCAACACAGACAAGCTTGATACACCAAATAAATAATCAGAAAAATTGCCTTTGTTAAGTGTTTTGTTGCATATTGCCGTAAACTAACGTCAAAGGACGACAATATCTCATTTGCCTGCTCAACAGAAGTTAAAAGGTAACAGTTAAGTCCAGCAGTAATCTCTTTGTACAGAATAGACTTCAAAATGTGGAAACAAATTCAAGTACCTCAATGAGTGTGACGTGAATGTGATCTTTAACATGAGTAAAGCGCTCATGAACATCGCTCATAATGAAATCACTTAATTCACCACTGAATTCCACCCCTGTTGGACCACCTCCAACAACTACACAGTGTAAAAGACGTCTCTTTTCTTCTTCTGATATGCCTGCGACAGTGGAAACATACTTGAGCTTAAGAGCTAGAAAATGATAACTGCACAATTATTATACGATTTAGGTGAATGCATACGAAAATGAATCCTGTATAGCAACTTTTCTTTATGGCTCCCAATGAGGATTAAGATCAAAAAGAGAAAGGATGCACAGTACCTTTTACAAAGGCGTAATGGTGAAACAGAAAAATGACAACTTAGAAAACAGTATGTGAATGGCATAAATCGTTATCTAGTTAGTATCCGGGTTTGCTTTTCTGTCTAAATAACAAAAATGTTGATGAAACAAGTTGGAAATAAACTATAATGTATATAAAATAGACACCTGGATTTTCAGAGAGCATCAGGTTAAGTAGAAGTTTCTTCCTTATTTCTTGAGCATGGTTCACGTCACGAAGGAAAAAGGCATGCTCTTTTACTCCCTTGATTCCAAAAGTCAAAGCCTCAGCTCCCGCTGCTATTACAAGCTTATCATATGCAACTTTGAACTGGTAAGGCTCTCGAGGCGATCCACCATTATCAACTGCCTCACAGTAGACCTGTTGACATGGAAGAATATAACTAAACATTTCTTTAACATGACTTCAGAGTTCATAATGCAGATAACGGCATATTAAAAGAGAACTTTACTAGAGCACATCTTACAAATTTGTCAATAAAAAACATTTTATTCGCCTGTTATAAGGAACAGAGGTACTGTTACCTAGTGTTTCACAGTTCTATCCCTTCAAATGTCCAAAACATGTAAAACATATGGGGATAATAAGTTCACTCACTTCGTGCTTGACTGTGTCAATGCCATTGCAGGAGGCTAGAAAGAAGAAGGAGTTAGGGTTCCTTGCTAATGCATTCTGTATTCTGCTGACGGGCTCAGCAACAGATCGGAATTCGAGGGTTCCAACGCATGTGGAAGCCAGCAAAGGAGTAAAGACCATATGATTCCTCGGTGATATGCACACAATATCATAGACTTCCGTGTCTAATCCTTTGAGGAACCGACAAGCAGCCCATCCTGTACCAAGAACAACCACCCTAGGCTTTTCACCTGGCTTCGTTGCCTCTAGCTCTGCATACCTTGGTTCATCATACTCTTCGGACTCAGAGTCCTCTATTACCCTCTCTGTGATAGCGGGAGGAAACTGATAGTGCGGAGTTCCTGCTATTCCCCTGATTGAAAAAGGTATGTGATTCTGCTTCTTGATTCTTGAAACATATGAAAAATTTCCATCTGCTGAGAAGCATTTGCGTGTGTATGCTCCCTCATAAAACACATCCTTCTCAGTTGCATAACTGCCAAAAGCACCTCCTGATCTTCTCAAGCTGGTCTTAGTAATCCTTGCCAATGCCATGGTTAGAGAACCTGTTCTAAAAGCAAGACTTTGCACTTTCTAGGCTTTCTGCAAAGATCAAAGATCAAAGTTCAGAGGTTTTAGTTTTTTGAACTGCAACTAGAAGAAGAATGAGATGTTTGTTGCACAACAAACATTTAACAGCAACATGATATAGAAAACGTGGCATGCAATTCGAGCACTTAAAAACATGAGCAGAGACAAAAGGGATGACAATTGGAGTTTGGTCCCAAGTGGCCACAAACCAAGTCCTCAGTTCATGACAAGTTTGACAACCTTCAATTCCAATTATATGGGACAAGAAAACAAAAGTTAGATTGCTTTGCTCATCAGCTCTTGGCAGATATAAAGATGCGTAGAGTCCGAGAAGAAACCCACAGAACAGTAACTGATTCTACAAATACCTGGCACATCGATTTTAACCCACATTTTTGGAATATAGTGGCTACCAAAATTATTACCACATTTACCTTGCTGATACTATCAAACATGTTGCCTACAAAAATTGAACTTATTAAAGGAAATGGTATCCTAGTGAGATTCCTATAGATCTGGCGGCTATATGCCTATATATGATACCAGCCCTGTACGTGAATACGTGATTCTCATGGGAGGTATTAGAGAACCCTTATAAGTTCAAAAGATTAGGTTATTTAAAGAACTCTAATGATTTTAGCTTCAAAACAAAAAAAGTACCACAAAAAAAGTAGTGTTTAAATATAATTTAAAGTATTCTTTAATTAATCACAACATGGCCTTATTTTTAAAATATTCGTATTTCAAAATTCATAACAAATATAGATCAACATATGATGACAAGAAAAATTCATGTTCTTTCCTCAAAGAAAGATGACCAATGTACATGGTTTGAGTAAATAGAGGTATCAGCCAATTTCTTTCGTCAATATTGAGAGACAGCTAAGAAGCCATGTGACAAACAAATACACAGAAAGTCAGAAACACAGCTAACATTGTAACAAAGGAAGGGAAGAGAAAGCCAAAGTAGGTTGCCAAAAAGAGCAAGTTATTTAAATCATCAGGTTTATGTGGAATTCATCAAATTAATGCTCACATTAAGGACCCAATAACCATAAATGGTAAAACTTTATGAAGATATTCAAGGAACCCATAAACCAAAACAGCTTAAAGACATAGCATAATCAATTGAAAACAAAACATCCATCCTTCATGGTAAAAAAAGAAAGCGTTACCTTTTCTTGGTTTTTGCTCAGGCTGTTATAAGTGGGTTTCGCTTTCTGTGCTAAAGTAGCAGAAGATGACTGAAGACCAGTGCCTTCTCACAATTTGGTGTGCAAACTTCTCATTTTGAAGTTGCCGGGTGCAACTGCTGTAGAACAATGCTTTATATACCCTTGTGTCAAAAATAAAATATAACGAAAAACGCAGGCCGAATTGTGACCCAGAAGTTTGAAGGTTGAGTTGTGATTTATTTCTCAAAATGAAAAAAAAGAAAGAAATAATTCTATTGAATGCTTTACAAAAATTGTATTTTATAAAGGTAGCTTACAAATTTATTTCTATTTTAATGTCTCAAATAATTTTAAGATGATCAATAAAATTTCATTCAATACTGTTTTGAAATAAAATATAAAAATTGTGTAAGCAAAAGAATTAAAAATAGCTTAAATTGCCTTCCCAAGTCAGGAAAGATTCACGTTTTCCTATATTTTCTCTTATTCTTATGATGGAATGTAGACCACGCTTTGGGAGGGTAATAGGACAGATAAGAATTTTAGATCCTACATCTTCGACGGTTAAGTAGTAACAAGTTAGAATAAGATGGGGTCAAAGTACATGAGTGACTAGGAGCAAAGAATCTGGCGAAATCAACGGTGGGGCAAAGGAATAAAGCGGCAGTGAAATCGACGGTTGAGAGGAGATTTGGGCCCCATAACAAAAGTATCAGGAGTATTGTGTGGACAGTACTGGTGGTCCCGGTGCACTGTAGCGCATCTTGAGAGCGAGGGAGCTGCGAAAAGCGAAAAGTGAGTGAAACGTCATCGCTTTCAGTGCTAAATGTTGCCTCACGTGGTCAAATTTGGACTCGGCCTCTTGATTTTGTTTCTCCCTATCCCCCTTTTACTTTAGTCGCCAACAATCTGGACTCTAGAGGCCCATTGGGCTTTAAGGGAGAAGACTGCTCCTTTTATATTTTTTCCCTTGGGGTCTAAACACTTTTAGTCTCTCATCTTTTAATTTGAACACATTTAGTTCTTTATTTTTTAATTATTAATCATAATTTAAAAAGTAATATTTTATTAAATTATTATAGTTAAATGATGAATTATCATATTTACTTCAAGAAATTCTAAAGTAAGACATATTTATGTATAAAAAATACGTTTTTATTCAATCTATCACCTCTAATATATTTATATATTTATTCATGATTAATTTAGTCTATATTTTTTTTTTTTGTATATGGATCTACTTAAAATCATAACTTTCACTTCCATGCACGTTCTTTTCTTCCATTTCTTATCTTGTTTTTTCAATCTTATTCTTATACCAAATTTGAGTGTACAATATTCATAACACAAATTTTAATCCTTAATTTTGTAAAATCTAAACAATTTGAGATATCAGATATCCTACATGTCCTTCTACTTCTAGAAAGCCTTTTGATCCTTGCTTGAACAGTTGAACCAAAGAAACACGATTGATTTAAATTTTTATTTTCGTCTTTTAAGAAGAAATGAATAAATACATTTTGCAGCTATATGAAATTATAACTTATAAATGCCTAACACCGAAAGCCATTCACTAGTCATCAATAGAATGACATATATACAAACAAATGGGTTAGACACTATATATTGTCATTAACAGTTCAGAAAAGAGGACTAGTGCTGTGAGGCTTAGACTGCTTAAGTTGGTGCTGCAAAACCATCTTCAGAGTTTCCAAACACCTCATTTAGAATCATGGCTAATCGGATCCCACCTTGAGCTATTCGTTTCATCAACAATGGCATCCTCGAGTTGAAGTAATCATCTGTAAAGCCATCATTCCCACAAAGTCACTTCATAATATCCAATAACCACTGATAAAACTGCTCAGCTATTGCTGACATGCTATGAAACATGGACATTTCAAAAAAGGAGTTTCCTACGTTTCAAACACTCATATTAAATACGCGATACTTCAAATTATATACAAACTAATCTTGAAGTTGCAGTTCCATAATTTAACTTTGGCATAGAAAAGAGAGAGACCCCTCAATTACTGGATGACTCTATGGTTGGTGACTTGGTTTACCTGCTAGAGTTATACCAGGGTCGGCTCCTTTGTAACCCCATTTGCAAGCTATTTGTATGCTTTCTTTAGCCCACCTACTCATTCCAAAACAAGCACATCTAATGTGAGGAATCTGAATTTTAACTGAGATATATTGAAGGATGGGAGGAAGAGAAAGAGAGTGAAAAGGAGGTAGAGCTCACCTATTTATACATTTTGAGAGATCATTACAATGATTCCAAGATGAAACATCATCTGACCAGATTCCCTGTAGAGTATAAATGAATTCGTCATACAAGTCAATTGAAATGGGCGATTTTATTTGGGAAATGGGATAAATCAAAGAAAAACCATGTGTTGAATAAAATCTAGGAAGTGTGAAAATTTGAGTCTTACATCGGTGTAGTTCCCCTCTATGTCTTGTAGGAGGAGGTCCACATCCTTTTCATAATAATCTTTTAATGCAGTGAGAATAATGTCTCTGTCCCACACCTAAAAAGTTAGAGAAGAAAAATTAGTTCTCACATGAAGAAGTAACTTGCAAATGGAGGTTGAAGTTGAAAATCTACATCCAGCTTTGATTTGATCTGTTCTCTAGGAACTTAGTTGTCTAAAGGTGGTCTCTCACAGATGATCTTAATATGGCTATTGAAATGAAGTTACCAAGAGACTCTTTCTTGCATGAGCTAGAGAGTTAGGAAAGAAGGTTCTTTATCTAGGAACACGTTTGATCTTATTTAAAATGAATAATTTTCGTCTTTCTTCCTTTGAGTTTTCTTCCAGACAGTTTGATTTTTTTAGGTAAAGATACAAATAATATTAGCTATAGCCTAGTATATAATAATATGAAAGTTGAAACTTACATGGTGCAGATTGGATTTGCGCCTGAACCAGCGCAGTTCTATAGTGTTTCCTCCTTCGTCAGAGGTAAATCCAACATGCATTGGCTGAAAAAACGAAGAGTCCCATATAATTTAAGTGATTGGTAAGAAGGAACGCTATGCAAAAATGGACCTTGAAGAGCTTTTCACAAACCTGATGAATATCTCCCATGAAGTGTGACAAGAACAATAAGGCCTCAGTCATATTATCTGCAGAATCAAGCACTAGAGGGGCTGAAGCAAACCATTAACAAGAACAATGACATCATAAAAGATAATAAAAGGGAAAATTCCACTTAAGTTCTTTTCAACAAAAAGTTGTCCATTGTTATTCCTCAAAGTACTTATTCAACAGTAATATAAATTTGATCATTCTGATAGAAACTCTGATTAGGAACCAAAGTGTGAGAACTTTCTTTTCTGTGAAAAAGAAGTGAGCTGAATTTTTCCCGAGTCTCAAAAACTAGACCCTTACATTTACGATCAGCAGTGCCTTCTCTGTAATGCAGAAGCTGAGAAGTGAAGTTCTGGATGGCACCTGCAACACACATATCCTCCACGCCATGGGAATCATGGCAGTCCCCTACGGCAACAGTAACAGTAATTTGCATTAATATTAAGGCAGGAAGATTGATAAAAGGATATGACCAAGAATTTCAATCATTAGGCTTACTTGAATAATCAAAAGAACATTCGTCATCTGGTGTGTCAATGAAATGAAGTGGGCTTGTCCACCTATATTTGTGCCAGTGCCTGATTTGGTCAGGCCATGTGCAGAGTTCTGATAAGTCTCCTTCGACACGTTGAGGTAACAAATGGTAAACAGCTTCTTTTGCCTCGGGCTCTAAAAGTGACTACCAATCACATACCAATTGTAAATCTCTCTTTTCCCTCAAATTTCCTCAAAAAATTGAACTTTGCAACTACAAATATGGAAGTTTTTGTTATGTGAAATATGATCTATAGTTTCATTTAATTCCATTTTCTGTCTTTTTCTTTGTCTTCCTGATTAAATCATGTGACATAGGAAATAACTGTTGTTAAGGTCTTGGACATAACTAAATAGTAAGAAAGAGACATATTAGGATTAAGGTCTTATACTAGATTGTTGTGTAGATCTAATATGATAATATAAAGGTTATCTAATTGGTAGACGTGAAATGAGATAGGAGAGAAAGGATGAATATATCCCGTAACCGGACTCGAATCCCAGCCTTTTTGGATGGTGCTGATCTCATTTCTCTTTTAAAAATTTTTTTTGTTTGTCTTATTAGAAAAGAATCCTAGCTAAAAAGGCTGAGATCCGTTTCTCCCGTAACCACTATGTCAGACGCCAAAATGGTTCAAAAGAAAGAGAAAGAATAAAAATAAGTGGACAAATGATCTAATTAAGGGAATGGAGATAATTTCGTGTACTAATGAACATGAATTTAAATTGAAACCATCTACATTACTTTCTCGGGGGTTGCTATGGTGCAGCCCCCAAATACCATATTTTGCAGCATTTAAATATCATATTTTTTTAATTTTGTCTTAATTTTTTTTTACTTTTTAAAATTAATTAATTATTGTTTATGTCATATAATTTTTTGAGAATTTTTAAAAATTTTTTAAAATATTTTTAAAATATTTTTATTTTTTTTGTATTATTCATTTATAAATTTTTTGATATTATTCATTCATAAGTATAAAAATTTTAAAAATAAATAAAAATATTTTAAAAAATCTATAAAAAAAATCTATGAGATAAATAATAATTTATTAATATTAAAAAATTAAAAAAAATAAAAAAGTTAAGCTACAGCCACACAGTGTAGCGGTATCTTAGAATTCCCCTACTTTCTCAATAAATATTCCAAATCTTCTAAGATTCCAATATACTTTTTGCTTTTACATTATAAAAAAAAAGGGTAAAAGAAAATGCGACTGTTAAATGATTAAGGTTCTATTTGTATACATTTATTTTAAAAATAAGTCATTCTTAAAAAAAACTGTCTGCTTGTTTCAGCTTCTCCTAAAAGAGAAGTAAAAAATAAGGAGCTTTCCTCTATTTGAAAGAAGTCAAAATTTTTAACTTTCTTCAAAAAGAGAAATTGATAAATGAGAGATAAAATTATTTCATTTTTTGATTCAAAAATCATTCTTAATTACTGCATTTAAACACAAAATAATTTTTAATTTTAAAAAAGACATTCTTTCTATAAAAAAAATAAAAAATATTTTCTAATAATTTCAAATAAATATGCACTAATTTAGTTAGATGAAGTGCCTATTTTTCTCTATAGAGTAATTAAATCAAACTGTACCTGTGCAATTCGGCAAGTCATCATGTGACCCTCTTTGCTCCATGCAAGGGCTCCGGGTACAGTGGTGAAAGCAGAGCTTAGGAACAACAGAAACCCAAACAGAAACCTACCCATTTCTTCAAATTACTGTTCTCTATTCCGACCCCCCAATATACTTTCTGCTGCTTATTTTCTTCTATTGGTTTTCAAAGCGAAGGCACATAACATATTTAATAGGCTTTTAGATCAGATTGGTTCGAAATTCACAGATAATATATATATAGTTTGTTGAAGAACACGTTATGGTTTTTGCATTGAGTGCAAGTTTTAAACGTCAATTATTTAAGTATCCCCAAAGTTGACCTTAGGAACAAGCAGATGGGCATATTCTGGTATATATGGAAGGCGTCAGCCACATAATAGGATTGAAGTCATATATATGCAATTATTACAATTTTTTTTTTTCTTTCTATTATAAAAGTAGACCAAAGGTAGAAGCAAGGTTATAATTATAGCCGAAGATCCCTACTTGTGTTACACTTCTTATCCACAAGCAACCTCTTGTTGGTCCCCACATCACCACAACCTAGGACGAAAATTTTTACTTACCTAACTAGAATTCACAATCCTCAAAGTTATTATGGGCGACTTTATTAGAACTCAAGCCTTACTTATGAACTATTTTTAGGTATAGCTGGTTGAATTCACTATATATCAGTTGTAAGGATTATAAAATAAAAGTAAGAGCTAATTTTATTTAGGTATTTTCAAATATATCGTATTTTAAAATAGTAAATAGGTAAAAGGAAGCTAATGACTAATTAACTCAAAAAAGATAATGCTACCAAGGGAAAAAATTACAGTATTATCATAGCACTGAGTTCGGCCTTCACAAATTAGTACTATTTATATATAAATATTATTAAATCTTAATTTATATGTAAACAAAATAAATACTTTGACACTAATTTGTGAAGACTATAGTACTATACTCAATGCTCTTGTAATACAATAATTTTTTCAGAGAATGAAGACACGGTTTTTGTTTATCTTGAAGCTTGAGAAATTCTGGTTTGAGAAGCAATAGGCTGCCAGAAAGGAGGTGATGATCAGCGTTAAGAAATAAAAAAAATACCAAATTATGAGATACTTATGCTACAGATGGTATTATTTTATGAAATTCAAGTAGAAAATTGTGGGATGGAGAGAATAGAATGTCCAATAATTTGGTTGGAGTAGTTGGCCATGTGCAGGAGCGAAATTATGGAAATGACAGCAACAAACCTTAAGAAACTGTGTTGGCCTATAAGCAATTGCAATTAAACAATGAGAAATTCATCATGTGACACAATTTCAGTGATATAGAAATTATAAGGCTGGCTACCAGCTCAGTTGTTGGAATTGATAGGGTTGGGTGGGGATTTAAGTGGATATTTTCAGTTTAAATTATAAAAAGGGATTTTTTCCGATGTATAAAAAATTAATATAGTCAAAAAAGCACAAAAAAACTATTTTATTTTCTCTTTTAATTTGATCATTTTTTAAAATTTAAAGATTTATCTCAATTTTAATGATATCTTTCTCTCTTGTTTTGATGGTATTTTTGTTCAAATTCATATTATTTCCATGCATAAATAATCTAGAAGAATTGATCTTTTTGAAAATATTTAATTTAAAAAAGTAGTGAATAATTATTTAGTAACTCTACTATTTCTTTTTATTAATTTTCAAAAATATATTATATATTATATACACATAGAATATAAATAATTTCATATTAATTTATTAATAATTTTATTTCAAACTATTACTTTATTTAAATATAATCAACTAGTTCTAAAAATGTTATTTTATCTTGACTGGTTTAAGGTTTTTGTTTGGGAAAAGAAATGGATTTTATACTTTATAACTAAAACGAAATTGAATTATAAAATATTTATTAATTATTTCTTTTAACTCTTGCCTTATAAAATAAGATTTTTCTTTTTTCTTTTTAAATAAGAATGACACCATAGTTCATTTTTCTTTACTTCTCAATTCATTTTAAGTCTTTTTAAGCGTCACAGAACTTTTTTTTTTTAAAATAATTCTTGTGTTTAGCATATCATATTATTTACTAAAAAAGGGATTTTGAAAAAGTAGTAACAAGTGACAACAACTAGAGAACACTTTGTTTTTTGAGAAACTTTTGTATATACTAGTCTATATAGATTCATTAATAAGTAAACATTTCATCTGATTAAAAGTATAATTTTTTATTGTTGATTTTACTTTTTTATGTTTTAGGGTTCATAAATGATACATTAAAGATTGGACTATATCCATTCATTTTTTTTTTGGATGCATATGCAGTAATTTTTGGTTCATACCATAAAAATATTTTTTGACTAATTTAAACAGTCAATTGAAATTAAAAATAATTTTAAGAATACACAAATTGACTTAGTACATTTTTTATTTTCTTAATCGACTCTAAAATTCGAACCTAAGTAACAAAAATAAAAAAAATATATTCTTAATTACTAAGCTAATCGATTTTATCGGCTGATTTAGTTAACACCTTCAACTCTTATGACATTATAGTTTTCTTTTGTTTGTTACATATGAGGGCAAAATTGTTGGAAATTGGGAAGGAGAATAGTGTATATTGAATTCCTCATATCAACCTTCTGATACTATTGTTACATTAATTAGTTTTAGAAAGACACCTTTTTTTAATAAAAAATTTAGAAAATGGACATGTTGATTTAACTTCAAATACTAGTATCTGTTTAAATCACCTTAATTATTTGCTTTGTTTTTCCAGAATGAATACACATCAATTGCAGATTCAGCAAGCCAACTATAATAAATCATTTACTTTGCTGTAGAACTACGTAGCCAAGGTTTTCATCGAGTGCAAGTTTACTATATCTACTATTTTATCTCAAAAGCTGACCTTAAGCATTACCAAGGTGGGCCATATTCTTTTATATAAAGGATATTCTTTTATATAAAGGCATACGCAGCATAAATGCAATTTCATTGAGTACTAAAGGTCTCTAGTTACGTACACAATCAATTCACAAGCAGTAATATTCTGGGGAAGATCCAATGAAGAGGGGTCATTATCCAATTATCTTCTAGCTTGAGCAATTGTGGTGTGAGGAACAAAAATACGGTTAAGGGTTGCTGCCAGTCGCACACCACTCTGAGCCAGCCTTTTCTCCACGATAGGAAGCCGAGAAAGGAAGTACTCATCTACATTATGAATTGGAATAGCAATTTATGAGAGATCAAGCTCCAGAGAGGGTTCTTATGTTACCAAAATCAAGCAGAAAACTGTGTTTTAAAATGAAGAATGCTGAACAGCAAAGTCTATAGAATTTGTTAAGCATGGCAACCAAGGATTCATAGAAACAGCAATGAACTTGTGTCTCTGAGAAACTACCCTGAATTATTTCCTGACAGTATACTTCACTGATGATAAACAAGAAGGCTGAACCTTCAAGATAATATTAAACTACCATGATTTGTAAGCTGCAATAGGCTTACTTTTTACACCCGACTTCCAATCTTCACCCATTTTCTGTTTTAGAAAAAGTAGATATAAAAATCTTAAATGAAATAACGGACCTTTGTTGTCAAAGTTATAAGACAGACATTTCAGTTCTTTTTTCTTTTTTTGATAAAAGAAGAATTCATTAAGTGACAAAAAGGAATATAATGCAGGAGGACAAGTAATCCTCCAAAAACAACGAAGGAAGAAAAACAAAGAAAGAAAGAAATACACCAGTTCAAAAGAGCAAATCCATCCCTTTGCATGTTATACTAAGAAACTCCCTTTAAGATTCCCTTGAGCTGAAACCCAGAAGGAAGCTAAGAAAACTAGCCTATTCCGCAAGAGTTGATAGGTAATAAATTTGGAAATACCTTTCAAAGTACTTCCTGGCGTGGCATTCCTGTATGCAAACTTGCATGCTAAACTAACACTTTCAGAAGCATACCTGAATAATCAGCAACCAAGTCACGGGATGAAAATATCTGATATCAACTGTTAAATGTAAGGAAATAAAGGAGTTCCGTACTACTTTCAATATGGCAAATAAAGGGGAAGCCATAGTTGTCAACTGCTCAAGTAAACAACTTGCAACAAATGGATGGGTTAATTAATATTTTGATTGATTAAGTGCAATAAGTAGTTTAAAACATTATCAATTAACTATATTTCTCTGGTTTGGAGTTATGAGTCATGACAACGAAATCTAACAAATGAATACATAATAACTATCCATACAAGTTCACAAAGTAAAATGTATATGAAATATTGACTGTAGGGTGGCAAATACAAAATGTAACTAGTATTATATCATTTTTGCTTGTGAAGCAATAAGCAATCTGACATAAATACACCAAATAGATAAAGAAAGTTAAATAGGAAATGTATAATGTATATACCGGTCTGGACAAGCTGTGTAGTTATGTGCACAGTTTTCCCACAACGATATATCATTGGACCAAATATCCTGCAGAAATTGAGTAAACATAATAGTCAGTCTCCTGGTCCTGTTAATGTGCTATGTGCACATACAAGTCGAACCAAAGTATAATAAATGGTAGTAAAGAATGAATTTCACTTTGAAACAAGCTTCATAAAAAAAAAACTCTATGTACTGTATCTTTGCTAAGTATCTGCATCATTTACATATAGAAAAGGAAAATAGCTCAAGGAAAAATATTTTTCCTTAGCAGGAGCACCATATTCTTAAGGAACATAAAGGAATTTGACTATATCAGAGCTATTTAGTGGCTGTCTGAGGTGTCTCGAAGTCCAAGTTAACCCTCTCAAAAGTAACCTTCTTTTGTCTCTTTTAACCCTATTTCTGTCCTGCCGGAGTTCACAGTTTACATTCATGATGTGCAAGCACAAACATATAGGACAATGAAGCTTTGGCATTTTATTAGCTCCTATACAGAACTATGAGTTTGATTCTAAAATGTTAATATTGTTCAAATGGATCCTATTTTCCAAGTTGTTGCCTACCAGTTACTCTAGTTTGGATCCCCTCAGGTACATGAGGGGATCCAGTTCCTTTCCCACCCTTGGATGGGTGGGAGTGTGCTGGGCAGGCCACCATTAGATTAGAACATAACCCCATCATGTTCCCAAAGGAACATGATGGGATCAGGGTTCCAGTTACTCAGAAAAACAATGTCTCAGGAAGAAACATATTAGGATGCTGTATTAAATAACAAGACAAAAGTGCAACCACCATGGTTAACAGACTCTCGTTCATGTTCATATCACAGGCTGTTTATATGTTGTATTCTTCTTGTCTTCTGTTAGAAACCACAACCCAGAAACTGATATAGAAGGATAATTTGTTATATATTGACAGAAATAATCAATGGTTACAGAGTTCAACACTGTAAATTACACCAAATAATAGGACACTACACTTTTACAACACTAGAAACACAGAATTAGAACACAAGTTGGTAAGAACACAGCACATAAATCCAGCA
Source organism: Ceratonia siliqua (assembly GCA_034509205.1). Classification (NCBI taxonomy): domain Eukaryota; kingdom Viridiplantae; phylum Streptophyta; class Magnoliopsida; order Fabales; family Fabaceae; genus Ceratonia; species Ceratonia siliqua. The sequence continues at coordinate 1,799,986 of JASKGM010000005.1, read as the reverse complement.
CTTTGAGTGGCCAGAAGCTCCCAATTCTGTCAATTCAAGAAGCCAGGGTCTCCCTCACCCAATTCCTAATTTTAGAGCCTCCTTCCCCTGCCCTCCTCCCTCTGAATTTAAAGCCTTCTCCTTGCATAACTGCCTGTCCACAACTGTCTGCCCCTTAGTAACTTCCTCCCCAATTAGATAAGTTCTAACATTACCCCCCTTCAACAGTCACCTAGTCCCCAAGGTAAGATTGAAAAATCCAGTCAGCAGCGTGGTATCCTTCCTCCCTCTTGTCCCCTTCTTCATCAATGATGAGAACAATCAAATGGGGGTTTCTACAGCAGTGACTTGGGGAAAATTTCTCATCACAGCAGAAGCAAAGGCCTTGCTCCCTCCGGCATTTTGCCTCCTCATATGAAAGACGGCGGAAATTCAAGTTTCCACCAGTGGTCCCCTTTTCTCCTCTATTAACACTAGCTCTGTGTTGCTAGCTTCTAGTCTCCTCCATCATCAGCATCATCTGGCTTCCTCCAGCCTTCCAACTGGTTGTTCCTCCTTTGTTGCCGTCGCGCCAAGCTATAGCTCGTGAGGAACCTTCAGAATGACCCCAACCAGCTGTCAACGTGCCCGATACCCTTGCTGGTTATTCTGAAATAGCCATGGACTGTGTGCCCATATCTGAACAACCCAGCCTTCCATTGTTTTTTTCCTTGGCCCAATCCAACATGTTTTATCTTCAATCTTCTGTGTTAAGCCCATCAGCTGTTTGAGATTTACGGGTCAGCCCAATCTAACTTCGACCCATATCTCACCCCAGTACATGAACTTAAAAGTCAGAAACTACACAATCTCACAACCACTCACAGTAAAATATCTAATTAAACAATACATGAAAATAGTTCTAGCACTTCAAGTGGCTAGAGTGACTCCCAAAATCCTAGCAGTTCGAGAAGCTAGGGATCTCCCAATTCCCAATCCTCAATTCCTAATTTTTTGACCGACTCCCCTACACTCCTTCCTCTCTAATTTATCCAAGACACCCCAAATAACTCCCTAAATAACTGCTATTAATAACTTCCCTATAACTACCCTTATTCAAAATATCCCTGTATCCTAACATTACTGCCCCCTTCACATTTACCTTGTCCTCAAGGTGGACTTCATAATATTTCATACTCCTTCAAAAGATAGTGATCGCGACGGCCCACTTTGGTTGCCTACTCAAGGAACCTTCACCCTGGGAACCTTCGCCCTTTTCTTACGGGCGGCACTTTCCCTGATCGCTCCTTTCTAAGTCGCCCCCTCTGCATTAGTTGGCTCTCAATGAAGTAATGTAGGATAGGGGAAAATGTGAAAGCAATGTCTTGAGAATAGCTCGGACAATAGAGCAAACGAAGGAGTAGAAGATAAATAGGGTTCTTCTATGAGAAACCACTAAAATTCACTAAATTCAGGTAAACATAAGCCAAAAGATAAAAACCCAATACAACCGGGCATGAGGGAACTTATACACAGAGGAGGAAAAGCTCTCACATGTAAACCATGTGAAACTAAAACACCTCAAACATGAACAGAGAAAAGAGACAGCTTTGAACCTAAGCTACTAAAGGGTCACGTGCTAGGCACAGGCCCACTAAAACAGCAAATTAAACACATATAGAAAAGAAACAAGAAAACAGATCATATTAAAACAGAACCAGGAGATGCTCCTGCATCAGTCTTCCCCTCTCAACATTGTGCTACAAGCTGGAGAGAAACACAGTGGACCTCCTTAATCTTGTAGCTGACTGCCCAACGTATAAGATCACCAAGGACCAAATGCTTAACCATTAAGTGCTCATGGGCAGTGTGGATTAACCTGTGTAATGAAGAGATCTACACCATAGCCAATTACTAACCAAAGAAAATATCCCTCTGCTGCCTCATTCTTTTGCTCTTTGTAAAACCTATAAGTAAAGCAAATAAGCGAACTAGGAAAAAGAATGCCTCCAAACTCAATCATGTCATAACCACTCCAAGGATCATGAGGACACGGGCATCTAAAAAAATATAGGAATTGTTTCACCACCAAGGCAAAAAGGTATCATTAGCATAACGAAAGTAGATGCCATCATGACAAAGACGATAACAGCCCTTGTATCTATGTTAACGACTTCATTCTCATCTTTTTCTGCTCCACTCTTTGAAGATCCCTTTGGAGACAATTCATTATAGAGGCCATCATTCTGTTTAGAAGCAGTTATATCTGACCAGATTGAAAACAATATAATTGTTCCAATAGGTAACCACCACAAAACTGCCACTGAGAAGTCTACTGTCGGGAGTAATGGAGCATATAATAAATTTTCCACTCTCCTCGTAGTGTTCATAGATTGTTTAAGAGTTCCTCTTGATGACTTTGCTATAATCAAAATTTGAATTGAAATATTTGATTCAGTGCCCTGGGAGCAATCCATGTCACAAAGACCTTCATAGAACTTAATTGAGCGCTCTAAATAACCAAAATGAAGCATTACTTGATACTGTGGGTCATGAATTGCAACTCTTTGGATGAGCCCAAAAGTGTGACCAGCATAACCCCTCACAAAAACAATGACAATTGTTCCACCATATAGAAGTGCCAGTATTATTGGGCATTATTCCTACCCAGGAAACCAGCGCGTATTCCGATAATGAAACATGAGTCACAAACAGGAGGTAATTTAGCATGTTAAATGGTAGTAATGGAACAAGCTGAAACAGCACCACACACTTAAAACTAGATCTTTGAATTGCAATTGCCACTAATCTAAATTGTGGATAATCCTTCAGCCTTGAAATAACGCATGATTTCTCAATTGTTATACCAAGAAGAAATGCAGCTCCTGCACCAACAGTTGCACCATAAAAAGCCCACTGGAAGCCCAAGAAGATAAACTCCACCCCAATAATTCTTTTCAACATTTTTTCCAAAAGACAAATTTCGAACAATAGTGTTGGTAACCAAATCTTGATACTCCAAGACACCAATAATTGGAACTTGGGCAGCATCTTTGACCAACTCCTTGCCAACGGAAGACATATCAAAACCACACACATCTTCCCCAAAAGGAAGACTAGTACCCCTTTTTTCCTTTTGCAAATCCCGTAACAAAAATAGTTGCTGCTTCAGGAAGAATGGCTCCTCCAGACTTCAGCCACAGGTCCTGTTGCCTTGGTGATTCAGGATGCTTCTCTTTCTGCTCCTTCAACCCCAATAACTCTAAATCTTCTATTAAACGGTCATGGTTTCTGAACCATTTGCAAAAAAAAAAAAAAAAAAAGTTCTCTTTACTTAGATTGCTTTCAAACAAATCGCTTGAATCGTTGTTTTCATTGGCTGAACTACTTTTAGCATCTTCAGGGTGCACACGAAATAATCTTTTGAACAACGAAAACTCAAAAAGATCTTCTTCCTCAACATTGACGGTACCCTCTTCACCTTCCTCAGGGTACTAATCATAAATAGGTTCGGGTAGTTCCTCATCTTCCCACAGGGGTTTCCACTCAAGGTGGGGCTCGACGCCTAGAGTTGTGTCTTGATCTCTTGTGCTGCCACCCAGCACTTCCAAACTTTTTCGGTCAGCCATCGTGGAATGGGTCCTCACGGGAAGCTCCATATATGGTTCCGAATGCTGCTGCCACTGTAGAGCTCGCGACAGCTCCTCAATCAACCTCTTCATCTCAGCCATCTCAGCTTGCCGTTCCATATCTCCTCTCCTGCTACAGTGATTGGACATTAGCTCTGATACCACTTAACGCAGGACAAGGGAAAAGGTGAAAGCAACGTCCTAAGAATGAGGGGTGTGCAATCGGGCGGGGTTGAACCGACAACCCACCTAGACCAAATCAACTCGATGACAAAAATCGATTAAACCACTTCGGGTGAACAGTGCCACTGATCATTAAAGCTCGGTTTGGTTGGCGGTTTGGATTTTCCAAACCCACAGTTAACCGAACCGAACCACGTATATAATTAATTATATATATTAAATATTAATATATATTAAGAACTAAACATATAATATTAAATACAAAATCCATAACCCAAACCGAAATGAACCGTTAAATAACGGTTCGATCTTGTTTTTAACTCAAGTTTAAATAACTGAACCAAACCAAATCATTTCTATTTGGTCAATTCAGTGTGGTTCCAAACCGAAATGTGCACACCTCTTAATAGCTCGGACAATAGAGCAGACAAAGGAGTAGAAGACAAATAGGGTTCTTCTATGAGAAACCACTAAAATTCAACGATATTCAGCTAAACATAAGCCAAAAGATAAAAACCCAATATAGCTGGGCATGAGGGAACTTATACATAGAGGAGGAAAAGCTGTCACTTGTAAACCATATGAAACTAAAACACCTCAAACATGAATAGAGAAAAGAGACAACTTTGAACCTAAGCTACTAAAGGGTCACGTGCTAGGCACAAGCCCACTAAAAAAGCAAATTAAACAAATATAGAAAAGGAACAAGAAAACAGATAATATCAAAACAAAACCAGGAGATGCTCTTGCATCATGAAGACATGACAGGATATGATCCATCCCCTTTTTCCTCTTTTTTTTTTTTTTTTTGTCTTCTTCCTCTTCTTTTTTTTTATTTCCCTTTTTCTCTCCTTTTTTTTTAAGCTTATCTCCTCTGCCCCTTGACCTTTGCTACCCTACAACAGCAAACATAGTCTCACTGCGCAAACCATAACCAACCGAGTCTCGCCATCGTCGTTGTCGCCAGAATTGGACTTAGCCACAGTCGACATCGTCAGTCACGCATTCCTTCTCACAAAGCCTTGCTGTCGTTGTGGAACCTTGCTCTGAAATAGAGAAGAACTTCTTGATGGAGACAAAAAACCACTGCCGTTGTTGTCGGGGAAAGAACAAGACCAACGCTCACCAGAAAGACCCAGACATCCGTCGTCATTGCTCTTCACGTAACCAGCACTCACCGGCGTTATCTCCAGCCCCTGCAGTCGTCGCACACGAGAAGCCCCCTTTTCGATCTGCTCTGGTACCATTTGATAGAAATCAACGCACTAGTAGAGAATTTGAAGGAGAATACAATTGATATTTAGGATAATATTGTCTTACAATAGTAAAAACACACTAGAAACAGAGTTTTGCACTCAGACAGTAACACACCAGTACATGAACTTAAAAGACAAAGACTACACAATCTCACAATCACTAATAGTACAATATCTAATTAAACAATACATGACAATAGTCATAGCACTTCGAGTGGCTAGAGTGACTCCCAAATCCTAGCAATTCGAGAAGCTAAGGATCTCCTAATTCCCAATCCTCAATTCAAAGCCTCCTTCCCCTGCCATCCTCCCTCTGAATTTAAAGTCCTTGCATAATTACCTGCCCCTTAGTAACTTCCTCCCCAATTAGATGGGTTCCAACATCTTCTTTCACCTTTTCTTCTTTGGGGCTATTTACTAGTCATTTGCAAGCGAGATGTGCCATTATACAGTTCCCCAGTGGAATAGAATTTCAGCAATGTGTTTCTCATGCAAGTTGCAATGATGGGTGATGAATTTCTAAACAAAGGGATTGAGCATAAAGGTCTTTATCAGCCAACAAAATTGGCAGTCAGTCAGAAGGAATGGCAGAGCAAACAGTGGATTCCACTGGTCAAAAACTCTTCCATTCCCTACTATGTTCAAAGTTTCATTAAGTACAAAACAACAAAAGGACTGGGTATAAACATAGGTTCAGTCTCAAGCACTCGCATCTACCAAGAGGGAGGAAGCTTAGAAATGAAAATCTAATGCTGCAAAAGAATAAAGTGAAAATAAACTAAATTTTTCTTCAGGAGCTGAAGCATATAGAAAATGAAAGACAACAAATCCTATATCATGAAAATCTCATATCATGATCCATTGAGGAATAATGGCTAGCCAAAATTAGCATATTGAAATATAAAATTTTGTGGATTTTTCCAATATCCTGCAACCTATAATAGATAATTATCCCTGTACGTCGAAAGGCAGTTGTCTTAAAATAGGATTTGTGGTGCCCAGGACCCAGCTCTGTCTTAAACAGTTGTAATAAATGCACAAAAAGTATATAGAGAAAAACTTACTGTAATATTCTTTTGAATGGCTTGTATCATAATTGAAAGATCTGAACTATAGAATGTTTTCAGAGCAGATTCAATAATCATGGTATCCCATACCTGAACCATACCAAATTTAGCATTAACAAGGACACAGACTGCATAATTATTACAACCAACAGATCAAAAACAAAAGGATAAGAAGAAGATGGCTTGATTGCAATGTAATTAACACACAATTTCAAAAGCGGATCATGTTTCACTACAGGTACTTGACCTATAGAGTGTGAGAATCCAATATGGTCTGTTTTCATTTTGGAATCAAATGTTAAGCATAGGTAAGTGTATATGAGATTGAAAGTAAATACTCAAATTATTTCGTATAACAGCCCTTTGCATGGATAGAGAACCACAACCTTTTTCCAGCACATGTTGCCCCTTTCTCCTAATCACATTCAGTAAATAGGTAACTAAATACCCAAAGCAACAACATATGAAAACAATAATCATACAGAACTCCAATGGAGGTACACTTTTTTTTTTTTTGAAAGCTATGCATCTTTAATAAAAGATTATATGAAAAATAAAAAGAACCTTCTCAATCAATGATAACACTCCTTAAAAAGAAATGGAACAAAATACCTTATCCAATACAATTGAGATGCAGAACAAAATAAGGTTGCATCAACTAGTACACAATCTACTTCTTCCATTTTAAAGCTCATGAAAATTAGAAGTGGTAGAGGGAAATTTACAAACGCTCTAACACTTACATGATGAAGATTTGTTTTCCTACGGTACCAACGAACTATTATTGTGTTCCCACCTAGGTCTCCAGTGAAACCAACATGTAAGGGCTGCACACAAAAAATAGGAAAAATATAAAGCATGAATTTGGGAAACAAGGATACTCCAATCAAAGTAAATTACATTTTTAACTACGCGACCGTGATTTTTATATTGCGCATAGGGAATATACTATAGTCCAGACAAAAGGAACTAAACTGTATTACCCAAAAATTTCCAGCCAATTCTTGTATAATCTATTTTGCATAGTTCAAAGCTTTCATTTCTGGTTTCATCTACTGAATAGGTAAACTAAAACAACTAGTAAACCTATAAAACAGGCCTGTGCTTAGTTCTTATAACAAGATTCCCTCCTTATGATGCCCAAATGCAGGCAATAGAAGGTCTGACCGCATAACAAGTCTGTGGTAAGTTACTTATAAAAATCTGGGACAATGACTTGATAATCATTTGTACTCTTTAAAAGAAGTGTATACTCTGTTGTTCATTAAAGATTCAATTAATATGTTTCTGCATGGTTTGCATTCTTCAAAGTGCCTTGAAGTTCTCAGCTGTCAATAGGAGCTAAGAAGAACAAACCTGGTGAACATCCCCAACAAAATGTGACAAGAACATAAGTGCCTCTGTCAAATTGTCTGTGATTGAGAAAGGAAGAACAGTGCAAGTAAAGAAACTATCTGATTATTGAATGGTCAAGTTAAGAATCTAAGGCCATAACTGCTTACATCCTAGTTCAGATTTAGTGCCTGCATAAGCTGATTTGAGTTGCCTTGTATAGTTGTATATTGCTCCAGTGACACATCTATCTTTATGTCCAGAGGAATCATGGCAGTCTCCTATAAGAATCAAGACACACTTTAGTATTTGTAAAGCTCATGGCCAAAAAGCAATCTAAATTTGCAATAATATAGAAGGCTAGAAGCAACACTTTCAAACCAATGAAAGTACTAAATACCAGAACTTACTGCAGTATTCATAGTTACACTTGAAATCTGGTGTGTCAACATAATGTAAAGGACTACTCCAGCGATAATGGTAATGACGCCGAACCTCATCAGCCCAAGAACAAACTGCAGCAAAATCACCTTCAGCCGAATCTGGAAGCAATTGTTTTACTACATATAGAGCATCTTCGCTAAGATACTCCTTGAAACATCAGAAGATCTCTGATCAGTATTCCAAACTCCGGAAAAGCTTATAGCATGATCCCCAACCCAATTCCACTTGAGATTAATCTAAAGATCAGTACTCAATAATGTCTAGCGTCCATATATTTAGATAAAATGGTGGGATCAAAGCATCCCATAAATATACAAAGTCAACTTGGGCTTAACAGTTCTTTCCTCATCAGCTTTATGTGTTCATAGCATGCTTTTCCCTTCAGTGTTTTACATTTCTTTTGTTAGATTTAAGTGTTTCAGTGTTATATGTTATCCACTCTGCTGATGTGAAAGTATTCTTAATTTGTAGTTATATTTTACTCTAGCAGTTATAGTCAGAGTCGTAGAGGTCTGTAATTGGGGTACGTGGTCCTTATCTTTAGTTCATTTAATCTCATGTTCTGCACCATGATCATAGGCAGTTGTTACATGGTTGCAGTTGGTTCTTCTTAGGCTAGTTATTTCAATTATGCTGTCATCTTATTGTAAGGCCATATATAAGCCATTTGTTATTATCAATGAAGTTAAGCTTTTCATCCTCCAAACACTGATTATTCATTGTTAACTTAAGAACTACATCTTTTTCACTGCTTAGAATATTAGATGAAACATATGGGCCAATACCAACCATGGACTTCTAAAAGTTAGCATGGAAGATAATCCTCAAGAACTGTTCAAATACTCAAAAATCATTATCAACTTGGAACTAAAATTATCAAAATTAAAAGTTCACTTCTTTTTGGCAATTTAAACTGAATATTATGCTCACCTGTGCTATCTTACATATTGCATAGTGGCCTTCCTTTCCCCAACCCAAAACTCCGGGCATCAAGAGCAGCAGCATCAGCACTCTCCCATTCCACAGTAGCATTCGCCCCCTCATATCATAACACTGAACAGTACTAGGGCAAAAAGTAGCAGTAAAACTACAAAGAAATTTTGTTGACTCTCCCAACGTAACCCAAATTAAGCTAGACTTTTGGGAACAGAGACGAAATACTGGTAACGGGGTTCTGCTAATAGCAGAATGGGATAGAATGTGAGTAAGGGAGACAGAAGACCTGATGAAGGTGTCAAAATTTCAGTATGATCAAGTTTACTATAATACCCAAACCGAATTGAGAATCCAAGACTCCGAGTCCTGGATTTCTGCAAACACCAATAATGTATCAAAGGTTGCGACTTGCGCAAGACACCGCATCTTTAATATTTAAAAAATAAAGCAAAAATTCTATTGGGCCACTTCAGAACTTCGCTTTTCGCTCCCTCTTATGATCTTATCTCTAATTATCAACTAGTTGTAGGATTTATATTTATCTATAACTTTATATATTTTCTTATTTTTCTACATTGGTATTTTCATAATGATTGTCAATATAATTCTGTGATATATCTCGAAAATAGAAAACTAAATAAAAGTTTCTTATTTTTATTCTGTATCTGTGCGCTACTATATATACAAAAGTCATTATATTATATAATTATATTATTAGAAATAGGTCAACCAAAAAAAAAAAAAGAAAGAAAAGGAAAACATAATGAGTATTGAGTCTGGGATTTACTATGCCCTTTGTAATAAGTTTAATAAACTCTGTTCATTTGCAGAGAAAACTGAGAAATGTAGAGAGTAAAAGGATTGAGGAAAACCTCATTTATCCTTTATTTCTTACTTTACAATGTGTAGAATTAACTATTTATAAAGAATATAGAAAATCAAAATATGCTAACTAATTTGTACAGGCAAAATGAAACAGAATGATAGCTCATGGTATTCTAGAATCGTCCTTAACGTGCTGAGATAACATCGATGAGCTGAAACATGAAGTGAGGTGCCTTGCTATGATGGCAGTTTGTCACATCCCGCCACATCAGTACCACACAGACATTGCATGGATACGACATGGCGCCCAGCAAGCAAATATCCATGCAGGCTATCCAGAGAGTTCCAGAAAGCTCTAGAGTTTTCTAGGTAACTCTTGTACATTTTTGAAACTTCTTGTACATAGTAGAATTCTCTAGATACATCTAGAGTAGTGTGGATATCTCTTGTAAATTCTAGTAGGGACTTG
>JASKGM010000005.1:1776247-1789787 GCA_034509205.1 Ceratonia siliqua | reverse complement strand
CATTTAATTTATATGCATAGATGAAACAATACCATTTAATGCCATTAACAAGCATGTCATAGGGGTGGCTATAGAGTTAGCTAAAATATGACTTACGGGGTGGCTAAATGTTGCCGACAAAATCTAAGAGTGATATTGCACCATTTAATTAGTTATCAATGTTGACTTCCTTTATTAATTTTTTTTCTTACTTTTCACATAGATAATATGTGTTTGAATGTTATAAATGATGTTGCATCAAATTTATTTAGTTAGCCTATTTTTTAATTTTTAGAGATATGCTTCCATAAATGAGCATCACTTGTCAATAAAGAAGAGGAGATGGATATAAGAAGGAAAGGAATTAATTTGAGTTGGGGAAAATATTAAGCATGGTGTATCAAATTATCAATGAATAGATCAGATATATTGATGGATGAGAAGGATCAATGTTAGGGTAATGGGAAAAAATGTTGACCTACCTATCCAATATCAATATTCCCAATGGGTCTACAAATGGTTTGGATCCCGTGCAGTCGGAACCTCGACTACACGGAATTCAATTAGACAATCTGGACCGTCCAAGATTGATTGGATAGTCCAGATTGTATTAGATTTTTTTAAAAAAAAGGATATGACTCGATATTTGTGTCAAAAAAAATTCAAAAACAATTTGAATGAATCCTGACTAGTTGGACAGTCATAATTTGACTGGATCCCATGAAGTCACATGCGATTTGGGTCCATCTACAAACCGTGAATCATTATATTTTGTTTTGAATCTTACCCTTGATCTATCTGATAATGACATGGAGTGAAGCAAATGTCTGACAGCCATAGGAAACATGTATATAATCCTGGCACAACTCACAAACATAGATATATGATGATCAATGATTGTTGATGACAAGTGTTTAACTGTTGAGGAGAGTTAAGTCATGTGTAGATGATTGGGCTTGGTCTGTTTTCCAACTGGGTCTTCCGAGGCTGAATTCTAGGTCAACCGTCTTATCCGAATGCGCATCCACCTGTTTGAATACAATATGTACTAATTATTTTGTAAAAATTAATGTAATACATGCAATGCAACATCCTGCTCTCCCTCTATATTACCATGCTTTCATTTGCCTTCACATGAGAATACGTCAGACCGGTTTGGGGTTTTTGTCTACTACTATTTGCCCTTGTCTCTGTAGCTGATTGCCATAATTCCCTGTCCCTGTGGGTATAAATAACGACGACAAATTCGTAAGTTATAATCCACAAAACAAATGGTAATTAACACCCAATATAATGATTCAGTTTTCATGGTAACATCACATCCAAATATTCCAATTTCTCAAGTAACTTGGAGCTAGTGAATGAATGTACATTCATTATTCCATCATTTAAGGCATGTCTATACAGAGAGTTACATTATCTAAAGGGGTTCCATGTGATGGAGAGTTTCACTCTTTAAAAAGTTATACTCATCACTTCAAAATTCTCACATTACCTTTTCCTTCATAATTCAATTAATAAATTATGAAGACATATCTTAATATATATATATATATATATACAACAAAAAAACGCAACGTAAAACGTCAAATTCTCCTTAGCTTGACCTATAATCAACCAAAACACCTCTTCTGCAAATTGGGATCGTTACATTGATCTAACGGATGAAGAATACTGCATAGCCAGTAATTAATTAATGGTAAATGACCACCCACATACCTATAGAAACCCTAGTTTTTGTTCATCAAAATCTAAGCACCCCGTAATCAAAATGAAAAGCAGAAAGCCAAAGACAGACAGGAAATCAGACAAAAGAGAAAGGCCCAAAAACGAGGCATTTGTGAATATTCGTGCATGTACGATAGCATAGCTTTAATGCTTCTCTAATTCAATCAGTCAATAACTCAATATTAGGTTCAGAGAAGACAATAATATCGACCAAAGACTTTATAGTATACAGCACACACACTGTACATAATAAAGAAGAGCTGGGGAATGCAATTGCCTGTGGGATTTTTGAAGCGGCTGTGATAAGTCGTCTCTCTCACAAGCAGAGATTCCATGCATATCTTTCTGCCCATGACCTGTAATATTCATCATCGTAGAGAGCCATTGATCAGTTGCTTTTATCAGACACCAGGTTAATAATTCACATGAGGACTTGAACTCAGTACTATCCCAACCAACTTTTGTTTTTAATGGGGAACAGTACCAGAGCAAATCATAGAGTTTCAGTCACACTAGAATCTCCGAAAATCTCAATCAAATAGAATAATAATAGAAGAAAAGAAAATGGTATCCCTGAAGGGAAAATCCAATTACCTGTACCTTTGTAAGTGCTCTTCACTGTTCTATACATCTGCATGAACACCCCCATCAAATGTAATGAGAAGAAAAGTCTACAAGGCTAAGATTACCCATCTAGATTCTTAGCCCTAGTTCTCCCATCCCACAAAACTTTTTTGTCTAGAAAATAAAATGGAAAACAGAATTTCACAGAATAAGCTAAAAGACTATGGAGATTGGAGAGATGGGTAACCCCACCCACCTGTAAGTGACTCTTGACGTGAGCTAGGGTTAAATCTTTAACATTCATCAACTCTAACACAGACTTTGGAGTTGCCCCTGCGATTGACATGACAACCTAAAATTAGACATAACTAAGTTATACTTTTCAAAATAAACAGCATCAACTTTTATATTGAATAATAAAAAGAAAATAATCAAACTAATCGTAGCATATAATATATAGTTAGAATATTTGGTTGATTTACTTTCATGGCCGCCAAGAAGTTGAACCGCATGAACAAAATGGGCATGGAGGGTCGTAGTCCATCGCATCCTTGGAGCTCTGATGCTTCTTTTCACACCATTAATGAGTCTTGAATTTCTTTTAAACTCGCGACCATCGATGTGAGGTTGGTGATTGTGGAGGTGATTAACGTTTCTTGAGAGTCCTTGTACTGGATGAGGATTCAAATCTGCCATTTCAAAGCCTAAGCTCAATGTGGGCTCACGATTATAAACACTGTCTGGGTAGGAAAAGACATGTTCATGGCTCAAATCATTCTCACTGCTACCAGAATCGGAGGTTGAGCACATATCTGTATAAAGCGCTTTGCTTGTTAATCCTTTGTAGCTCTCCAATTCTTTGGCTTCACAATCTGGTGGGCGGATATTTAAGGAGAGGTCTGGGGAAGGTGTTAAGGTTCGCATTACTGGGTGTGAGGTAGTAAACATGGGAAAGGTCTAGATCTGGGTCAGTTACAGAACTAGTGCTGTAGTAAAATATACAAAAAAAAAACAAAAACAAAAACAAAAACAAAAAGAGAGAAAGAATGAGATATTAAATAAGGATATGTCAAAAGGATGTAGCAGAGCAAATATATTAAGAATTAGAAAGCTAGAGGAACTGGGGCATGAAGTGGACAATGGAATGAAAGAGCTGAAAAAGAAGGGTTTGAGCTGCGATTATATCATGAGTGCGTTATTATGATTTGCATGAGTTTCGAGAGAGGGGATGATAGCCTTTTTAGTAGGATCCCATTAGGGTTGAAGGGAGACCGGAGGGAAAATTTTAAAGCAGAGATGAAGTAATTTGCAGAAATTACTATCGTCACTAGTCAGATAAAATATGCAGGGAAAGAGAAAGGATCAGAATTTTTGGGGATGGTGGTTTGAACGAAAAGTTAGTGAAAAGGGGAAGTAGTAATTTATGGAAGCCGAGGGATTAGTCATCAAAAGGACTATATATGCACAGAGAGAGAGAGAGAGAGAGAGAGATGGGGTCTTTGGTTTGTTTCCCTTACTGTATAACTAATAGTACTTGTAAGGGCAATTAGAAAAGAGGATCGATGCAGCGAAGCAGTGGTGGTTCCTGCAAGTATTGGTTGGAATTCGAGAATTGAGTCTCTCCTTAGGTTGATGGATGGCGACCCATTAAAATTCCCTGCTCTCTTTGTTTATCTTTTTTAACACCTTTTCTTTAATTGGAATATTCCGGTTTTATTATGAACGAGGATTGATCAGTGGCAGGCTAAAATATCCCTGTTCTAAACTGCACTTGTTTCATGCAGCTTGCAGACGTCGCAATAAACCTCATCATCTGTTATCTATGAAATACTGCTCCAGGAGTATTTACGGTTATTGATTTCACGTTTTCCGACACCATCAGAGAAAGTAACTCCTTGCCTAATTAAGAAAAGAAAATCTCAAAATCCTGTGGTTATAGAGGGAGGGTATAAAGAACACGTGCAGCCCTAACTCAAAATTCTCAAACTGAAGCAACTAAAGCCTGGTTTAGGATTGTGATTATCACTTTGTTAGAAGACACAACATTGTTTGGTAAGCACGAATCGCCGATAAACATCGAACTGTACACGTTGGAAACCCCACCAACTAGAAATATTGAACTAAAGTTGGTGTGGAGAGAGTGAGAAATAGGAATATTAAGGGAAAGGAATATGAGTGTATGTCAGAGTGGCTGTGATGTCCGGCGACACCTGCCCCCAGACCCACATGCATTTTACTCTCCCACACCCAACGTTTTTCCCCTCCAATTTTTAATCTCACGCGCTGGCTTTGGTTGTCTATGCCCATAATTATCATGGCTGTTGACTATTGCCCAATGCCCAGCCATTTGATATGCAAACTTGGCTGATCAGGGGAGCGTGAGAGGAGTACTGGAAGCGGGAAATGTTGAAATTAGTCCAACCTTTCCAATGTGAACAACTTGAACCTATTATTGGTATTGGTGTATGTAATGATCTACAATGACAGAGGCGCGTGGAGTTCATATTCCTCGGCGTCAACATGGGCTAGGTCACATGACTTGTGGGTGTCACCTTCTCTAGGCCATAGGCTCTTGCTTTGTTCTTGTCTTGGGGTTGTGTATTCTTCCTAACTCGATTTTAGTAAACGTTACGATATCAGCAGTCAGCAGGCAGCAGCGTATTTGTATTATATTCCAGTGTTTTAATTATGCTAATTAATACCTCTTTGTTTATTTGTTGGTTTAGCTGCTAAGGAATGGATCACTGGGAATATGTTAATAGTTTCGGAACGGTCAGCGCCTGATGCGCTCTAGATTCTCCGGGAAATGAAAATTTGCTTCCTTTACTAATCTATTATTTAATTAAAGCTCGTCCTATTTATTCCATAAGCTTGTGATGAGATATATAATATCCGGTCAACATGTCCTTCTATTTGTATATATATGCCTCAGTTGCCATGTTGTCAAGTGCTTTGCCTATATTCCATATTCCATGTGTTTGTCTTTATATACTTGCTCTTTCTTCTCCTTTATTAACATATATAACTAAGATAATACAAGAATTAGAACCCCTTTCTCAAGAATAATGTATTATAATATATTTAATATTGGTAGTAAGTTTAGTGCAGGTGAAGCAAGAAGAGACATGATTTGTTACTATTCTTGGCCAATCTCACTCATGTGCAGTGGTACTGGTACACCATGCTAGCCCAGTGAATGATGAAATCCAGATCTCAATTGAAGTCGTTGATCTTGGCTTTAGGGATGGATTAGGTAATATCAACTCTAGTATATAATTCGATTGAGACAGTCCAAACAGCATAGAACTCTGGAGATTTGAGCAGTGATTCTGATTCAGCTCGGCCTTTGATGCTCTTGGTAATAGCGAAACAGTATATTAATGAGAAGGATATGAGGTTCCTCACCGAAATACGGCCACACAAGCATGTGTTGCTTCGAAACGACAAGAAGGAATCACCGAAATCAACGCCGTTTAGGCTGATGTGCAATTCATATAATTTATATATATATAAATATATTATTCCAGGAACATTGACGCTGTTGGTGGTTCAACCAAAATGAATCTAGCCTTTTTGTAAAGTAAGACAGCTTTTAGGCAACACCACTGCTGCCACTCCTTCCCGATTCAACATTAATCATCACATAATAATGCGCTAATGATCAGTAGTGAACACGAAGGTCAAAACCCCCTTCCTTTTCAAAACAGACTCACCCTAACCCTAACCCTAACCCTAACCCTAACCCTAACAAAGCCCCCAGCTTTTAATTTATCCTGATTGGTAAACATACCCCTAGCATTCGCAGACTATATAGTTGTTACCAGCTTTCAACATTCGCAGAATCCCCTTTCCAATTACCAACTCATATCTAATAAGTGAAGAGAGTGTCCGTGTAATCATTTCCCGGTACTAGTTTGGCCTATTAATTGCCGGTCCCAGAGCTAGAGGAAAAAACAAATGAAGAAATAATGGAACTGAGAACCTAATAGGCAGTGAGAAATAGTAGAGCAACCATATTGATGAACATGGTGGGCGTGGACTGTGAAGGGACCACTCTCGGGCAGATCATCATGGGGCTGCAATCAGGTTTTGTTGGACATTTCACAGTGGCCACTCAAGACTGGTTTCACTCACACCTCACCTCCTCTGCTATTCTAGTCCACCAGGCCCCCCCACCCCCCAACCCCAACCCCAACCAAATGCAGACAAACACCGTAAGTCCAAAATAGATTCATTATTAATTATGTACCACGCGCACTCACGCCATATAGAACTCCCATTTTTCTCAACCTATGTATTTCCCTCTTCACACCCTTCTTCCATTTTTATTCAACTTTAATTAGGATCGACAACAGCAATATAGTATATATATACAGGACAAGGCATTTGCGTTTTGGTCATTTTCACTTTTGAGTTTGTGGTTTAAAGTAAAAGCAAAACAAACAAAAAAAGAGTTCAAAAGAGAAATAGTGGAGAGATATATGCAAGCGTATCAAAGACAACCATATCTTCCACTGTGTGGTATCAAGATCAACCGTGATCCCAAGCCCAGTATTTGGTCTTTTGAAGCCCATATCTACTTTCATCCCCAGGCCTGGTAATTGGTAAATCCCCAACAGAGAACCTCACCCGTAAAAACCAAGTGGTACATTTAATTAGCCTTACAACTGTTTTGAATGGGCTGTGAATTGTGATAAAAGCCGTTATTATTTTCTTGGAAATCCCTGCACAAACATGGTTTTACGTCTCTGTGTTTGGAAATCCCGGATCAAAATCTTTTGTATGTTAAGAAAATTATACTACTATTAAAAAATAAATAAATACTATATAAAATTTATCACTTAATTAATAAAATATTATTTATAAACTCATATATCTCTTATAATATAACAGTTGACATATGCTATGTGCTTACTAGCCATTTACCCGGAATAAAATGTAATAATTTTTAGTGGAGTTTGTCCTTATGTCAGCATTGTTTTTGTACAGTAAACAAAATCTTTTGCCCAACCAATTCATTTAATGAATATAAATTATGTCTTTTTCTGAGACCGGAGTATCAATTTAGTCTAAAGATAAGTAAATATTTGAAAACACATTCAACTTCAATTATAAATATTAATATGAATGTATAATTGTTTTGTAAGTTAGTGTAGTTTAGTCTAATTTTAATCAATAAATTATTAGAGTTGGAAGTTAGAAGCAATTGTTCCGTCATCACTCGACTTCTGGTGCTTGAATTGAAGGTACTCCTTCGTCCCTCCGTTCCGTTGCCGTTTGATCTCGAAGGAAAATGACGGTGTTTCATTTCTTTAACTGTGCGATTCTCACGTTCGGTCCCCACGCCGTGTACTATTCCGCCACGCCCTTGTAAGCGTCTTCCTGTCTTCTTTGGCCCATTCTTTTCTGATTTTCGTTGCGATTCAGAATTTCAGTTACTCAATTTTCCTTAGCATCGTCATTACTTCCTTGGATTTCCGGTTATTCAATATACCTGGGATAATAGTGGATTAAATATCTGAAAATTACCGGTTTCAATATCTCGCGAGTTTCGTTTCAATTTGGCTAACTAATTCTCATAAAAATCTGATGGAAACATGCTGTATGCTGCTAATCAATCTTCAAAAGCAAAGCTAGAATGATAGGTTTTATGTGAATAATGTCTCATAGCTGTAATGAATAGCTTAGCATGAAGCTAGTTCAGTGTAGTAATGACATTGATACATTCTTGATGTTAAGCGTTTTTTTTTTGTTTAATGCATGACGGAAAAAATAGCCCTTCGCATTGTTTTCTATGTCAGTACAGTAATAAGTTTACATATGCAGATCGGAGTATGATACCCTTGGTACCTCTATCAAGGCCGCTATTGTTTATCTTGCTACAGTGTTCGTAAAGGCTGGTGCATATACTAAATCTTTAACTATATGCATCTTAAGCTAATATTTGCCCAAAGTATGATGACTGCGGATTTTTTTCTTCTTCTTTTGTTTTGCATACATTGGCAGCTCGTTTGTCTGGCAACTTTTCTCAAGGTATCTGAGAGTGATAGCTTTGATCCATATCAGGTATGTATTTAAGTACATTTGCATTGAAGTATGCATATTTTGCATTTAGGGATGCTAAATAATAAGTCGAGATATGCTTTTTAGGCCTTATTTTAGTCTCTAACTGTTTGAAAACCATTAATTCATAACAAACATTTTTATACTTCTCTTAAAGCGGAGAGCTATTACAAATGACTGGATAGCAGCATAAGTTTGTATGTAAACTATTCAGTTCATGATTGTTCCTTGAATTGTAAGATGCAAAGACGGTGCCATGGATCTCACGTGTGCTGGTAGGAATTGTATATTACTTGAGAGAAGAATAACCTACTTTAATAAAGGACCTCTGCGTTTTTCCCTTGGCATTCAGCCTTGACATTTAAATGGGGGGTACTTGGTGCAATTGCATATTTATTTAGATACTAAAAGAAAGAACGATTATGGCATGCCAAGATGTGAAGTTGAAAGGTCTTATCAGAATTAGACTGAATAATCAAAAGAAGATTGAGTCTGTGAAGTATATTACAACAAAATCAGAAGACCCATAACAATAGATGTCTACGTATATCATCTAAAGTCCTTGGATACTTCTATATACAAGCAATGTTATTAGGTTATTCTGCACGTTTAACTCTATTATCTTGAGAAGTGACAAATGGCTTTTTTCTTCAGAAATTTTTGAAGGCATTAACAGGTTTTATTGATGTTGCCGGCTTTATTTTGCCTTGACCCAGTTGACTCACAGGAACATCTCTCAAAATAAAAAATTTCAAGCAGTGGGACTTGGTGAGTGTGACAGATATATCATTGTATACAAAAATAAGTTGTTTATATCAATTTATTTTTGGAGAAGTTATGTTATCCTTCCTAGATCGACCACTGGTGCTTTTGTGTTACTCTACTTCTCTTATCGTCATCTGGATCTTAGTGGCATTCTTCTTGTGGCAGGCTGGGCGTTTTGCTGATGCTGTACTGCATAAATTAGCACCTCTTTGGATGGGTGCTAGAGGTTTAGAATTTACTTGGGATTACATTCTGCAGGGCCTTGAGGCTAATGCAAATCTGGTACTTTCATTCTCTTCATGTTAGAATCATTATTTTTCTTTTTAGGTTCAAATGCTTCTTGTGTCTGCCAAGCCAGACAGTCCTTAGGTCAAATTGAAGACTTTAGTGAGTAATATTCTCCCTGAGAGTTTGGAAATTTGTGTAATTTTATATTGGTTTGCATAATGAAACAGTTTATCTTTACGTGCTATAGGTGAACGTGCTTCTCTATTTGTTTGCAGTTTATATAGCATATGTATATGATCTGTTTTATATAGGTTTCTGCACTTATATATATATACAGGTTTTGAGCATATCGCTTGCTGGACTGGGATCTTTGATGTGTCTCCGAAAAAATAAGCTTAGGACTCTGATTCCTATTATATACTTGTGTGCAGCAATTGGGGCACCATGCCATCTATCGCAAGGTCTTTCCTGTCTCATTACCACCAATATTATGATGTTTCAGTTTAATTACATTATTCACAATTCAGTTTTTACCATGACCTGTTAGCTGTCTGAAAATACAATGTTTTGATTCAAGGACCAAGAATAAAAGCTTTCACTGGATATAATCTTTAGCTCTCTTCCTTCATGGACTGTTGATATTATTTAAATTTACCTTTTCTTTTCCCCATATAAAACGGTTTATTAGAATAAGATGACCAGTCATATGAATAATGTTGTATATAAGTATCAGACATATAACAACTCAAAGGGCTACGTAGTAGTCATTATTTTAGTCAGTCATCACTCATCAACGTGTGCTTTTTCTGTGTCATTTGCTGTAATGTTTGCTAAACTATGTCTTCTGCAGCTACCTGAGACGAGGGTTGGGGTGGCACTTTCCAAAGGTGGTAGGTTTTGAACTTTTCACGTCTTTGGTGATGGCTTTTATTAGTTGGCAGCTGTTTTCTGCATGCCAGAGGTCTTTGGTGTGAGGAAGCCCATCATAATAGGATTGAAAGAATGTCATTTGGATAACGGTTGACTTCCCTGCTTTACATTTTGTTAATCAGGAAGTGTAATGATTTCTCCTGAGTTTAAGGGATGATGCATTGCAAACAATCTGTTTAGACCCCTTTGAAAACTGATTTTTTGACTGAATCTCCACTGTTATAATGTAAATATTCCATTAGTTTCTCTCGCTGTGGATGAATATAAATTTTTGGGGGATATACTCAAGTGAAAGGTGGCAATATACAGTAACTGTACAAATTTCGTGTCAACCGTTGTAAAATCCAACTTCCATATAGGTACACTGGGATCTCTTTCTTATCCTTGCAGTTAATTCTTTATTTTGATTTGAAAAGAGGCCATTGATGTCAAAATCTTGGAATTCTGTAAATGTTTGGTTCTGATTTAGAATACAATACTTCTTAGGTCTATGAATTTCTCCTTTGGAGAGAGATTAGTACAATATGAGAGCTGTTAGAACGTGATTTTCAAGTTCATTGAACAAGATAGTTGGAAGTTGAGAAAATAATGAACAAAACTCAGTCTTACGAAACAAATTTATTATAATATACTTGAGGTTATAATATAATGTTAACACTTTTTTTTGGGGGGGGGGGGGAGCAGAGTTTGTCTGTTTGAGGCATATGCTATGTTGGATGAAATTGAAAGTATATAAATTCGACTAGGTTGTGGAACTTTCTCTAGTTGTCATAAAGCTTATGCCTTACTAACGGAGGATTCATGTTTCACTTATTTTCAGTTATTTTATTAAAGGTGCTTATTATGTTATATCTAGTATAGCAATACACCATCATCTAAATATTGGATAGGTCTTCTAGCAACTAGATAAGAATGTATTGCTATACTTGTATGTAGCTTAAAAAAGACATTTACTAAAATGCATGAGACAACAATTTAAGATTTATTAGAAAGGCTTCCTTGGATGTATGTTTCAATAGTTTAGTGAGACGATATATCTGCTTTTCATTTCTAACTAAAATAATCCCTACACTTGCGGAAAGCAAAGAAAGCTGGAATATCGCTAAAATTTACTTGAGAAACCACACTTTTACAAGTCGCAACGTGGAAGGCTTAGCCAGTGTTTTTTATTTTCCATCAAACTAATAGTTTGGTGGACAAGCCATAGGTCAGGCCTGGCTGTAGATATATGAAAATACGCCCACGCCATATTCATATATCCTGGATATAGCTTTAGCACGAACTGAAGATTAAGAAAACAGCATAATATAGTGATTTTGCAACCGCATGAACCTTGCAAAATTCAATTGGGCTTGAAGAATTTCAACTTGAGTCCACTGTTCACCATGCTCCAAACACCACCAATGGAAAAGGCCAAGCTAAAACCAACCCCCAACCAACCCAGAATCCAGTTGAGATACCAACTGAAGCTATATTTAGTTGGGTGTTTTATGAGAACCCACATAAAGCAAGGATATGCAAAAGTGACAGGAAGAGTGAGTCCTCCTAACAAACCAGCAAGGCTTGAGAGGAAGGGAAGCGCCACTCCTATGAAGAAGGAGACAAATCCATAAAAAACTCTGAAACCTGATCTCACCCATATCGAGCAGGGACGGTTTGTTCTACTGGTGTACCCGGCTTCAAAACTGTCAAACACAGGCATTGAGTATATCTGGAAACTACTCAAGCAATTAAACACCACCAGAAGGAAAGTCAAGGCAAGAAGCGCCCTTGGAATGTCATGACTATGAAATGCATACAAAGCGGTCAGCATCCCTCCTGAAGGCATCTGTAAGGAGACAATCTAATATCAAAACAGATTATGGTAATGGATGTAACAGAACCAAACCCATAGGAATATATATGGAAAGGAAATCCCTGGTACTCCCTCATCGCAAAAAATAGCTATATGAAAAGGATTGAGTGTAAAATAAGTTCAAGGCAAAAAATAATCTCCATTTTCTGTTTCTAGAACAATTGTAACGGACTGCTATCATAATGTGCGGTGTCTAGCTTCATAAGTTTTCTCAAGTTACATTCGGTCTTTGCTGGTTATGATTTTATATCTTGAGACTCAAGTTTAGTTTCCAGTTCACTTACAAGGTTTCCATAGGCCCAAAACCCTCCAATAGCAACCGGGAAGAGGCACATTGCAATGAAGAAATAAGCAACCTTGGCTCCTTTCCACATTGGCACATGAGCTGGGTGCTTGAAAGTTGATGGCATTGTAGCCTGAAAGAAACCAAGTTCATATCTTCACTAGCTACAATGAATATAATTTAAGGTAACAACTAGAAAAATGCCGCGGCAACTCAAATTAGTACCTGAATTTCTAGGACTAAATTGTGGCCTCTGAAAGCAAAGGCTACAATTCCAAGTGCATTCAGGGCAGAAAAAGCAGAAGTAGAAGACGATGACGATGACAGGGGTTGATAAGAGATGGAGGGTGGCCTTTGTTGGCTTACAGAGAGAATCCAGACCATGGTGGAGTAAGTGATGGCTGTCACAGCCCCTATCAGTGAGAGCCCTGCAATTGAATTGAGGTTTGGGAGCTGAGACAGAACAATGGACAGAGAAGTGAAAACCAGGTACCACTCCACTGTAGTTAAAGGATTCGAGGTACACACGGGACCACAAACTATTTGGAAGAACAGTTTCATGGTCTCCCCTCCGATAAGAATTAAAGCTGTTGCTGTTCCTGCTGATAAGTAAACAGTTGGGAAGAGTGCAAGCCACAATCCTAATCTTTCCCCTGCAAAAGAAAGGTAAACACAATCAAACGTTCCCACACAGAGAGATAGGAAGCCAAATCTTTCAATGCTAGTTCAGGACCGTTAATTGTATAGATTTCCGATCCTCTTTGTCTGACTAACCAACATGTCCTACAAGGAGGTCTTTACAACTAAAAACTGAACTTCTAATGCCATGTTGAACAATTTTATCTGGTACTTTCTCGTAGCATTTCTGAATTCTTTTTAAGTAGCTTTTCATATCAAATTGCAGCAACTAGCTAGTAAAAGTAATTGCTGGAAAATAAACTTACCGAATGCTGCTTGCGCAAGCTCCACATATCTGTTGTACCTTTTTCCTGGAACTGCTTCGTGTAGCTGAACCAGAATCCACAAAGTGTAAAGTTGCCAACAATATGCAATTATTAAGGAAAGAATTCCCCAACTCCTGCAATTTATTTGGAGAAAATAATTCTGTGAGATGAGATTATTCGCTTTCCATAAGCCACAACTTC
>JASKGM010000005.1:1722051-1757999 GCA_034509205.1 Ceratonia siliqua | reverse complement strand
CCCCTCCAAAAAAAATTTTCATATGTGTATATATATATATATATATATATGACATAATTGTCTCCTCTAAAATTTTTATATTATCTCCTCTATTTTTTAAATGCCCACTATTTTGCTCCCTTATTATATTTTCCGGTTTGTCCGTGCTTTAGATTTTGCTGTCACTAGCAGGTATGCATGCCAAATGTCTATTAACAAAACCATCTTAATATTTATATCCTATAAATGTAACTGTACTAAATTGAAGAAGCGTTAATATTCTATAATGTCAGACAACCTATAGGCTATGTTTTGAGAATGATGAAATGGTGAAGGGGGCAGTTCTTTGAGGGAAATAAATTTGTGTAACGTAAGGTGACATGCATCTCAGTTTTATATATATATATATATATATGTTGCACATTTTTTTTACTCCTCTTAGTTCCAAACAAAATTTCCCCTAACAAACTAAACTTCTGAAATCTTTTTAAATTATCCTTCCCAGTACTTCAGGAATCAGAATACGTATCTACATGCACTTAAATCATGATAAACAAAACAATTTCCTGTGTACTGTTTGTGTTAGCTTCTTGTACCAGTAAATGTGTAATTAATAAAAATGTGAAGAAAATAATACTATTCAGGTTGTCTACTATCAATGCAAAATAAGAAGAGGAAATTATCTTGGGGAGAAAAATTATTATATGCCATAGTTGCTTCTAGAATGTGTTGTTACAATTGCATGGTACCTTCTCATGACTGCATAATCGTCCAGGTAATTTGACATTGCTGTCCTTATGTTGAAGTTTAGCTTATTAGGTGATGGAAATATAATATGCAGGCCATTCATAATGCAACCGAGCAGCAGCAATGAACCAAGCAGCAGCACTGTTATGTGATGAACGTAAGAAATGTCTTGTGGTCGAGGAGACAACCGTTTGGAGCCAGAGACAGTGCAGGAGCCCAGCTTTGTGATTTTTCTTATTGATCAGGAAATTGTTTGATCCAATCGTTGTTCTCTTATGTCGCTACTCGTCCTGAATGTGTGCAAGAAAGTCTCTCTCTAGACCTTCTTTTTCGCTTGCTGGGTTCTGTTTGGTTATATTGTACAATACTCAAAATGAGCTAGGAGACTACTAAGTTTGTATGTCATGTGATTCCCTATAAAGAATCTGTATTTATTGGTGTGTCCTTGTAGTCCTACTGGTTGAATTTGAAGCCAGTTTATGTTGATTTTGTGCTGCCTATGTCAGTGCAAGTTGTGAGAATTGTAATGGATTGAAAAGTAATATTAATTTGGTATTTAAAATGTTTTAATTCAATTAATTATAGAATTCGGCATAATTCAATTTACTTAATTGTGTAATTTTAAAAGAATATATTTAATATTATATATGAGTTTAATGTTTTAGTAGCCATGAATAATAGGTATGTCTCTATTAGTCCTACAGAGACATACAAAAATACTATTTGGTTAAAAATAGCAAACTAATCATTTGTAAAAACTTTTATTATTTTTTGTTTCTCTTGAAGAAGTGAATTGAGTTTACATTTTATTATTTTACAACTGTTTTTTTTAGATATAAGGAGAGGACCCTTGCTATTTTGGAGAAGATTCGTAAGTTAGAAAAAGAATCTAATAGAAGAAATAATAGCAATATCTGGTAATCAATTTTATGGCTAACTCATTTGTTTATTTATAAATATATAAAAACTACGCATTTCTTTCCCAATTATTCTTTCTTTTTTCTTTCTCTCTTTTAAACTTCTTTTCCCCTTTCATGTTTAGATGTGGACTAAAAGTTTGATTTTTTTATTTTTTTTCTCTTGTTTTGATTTGTCTCAACTAGTAGTTGATTCTTCTTTTCCTAAGAATTTTCTCACTGGAGATTTTTTTTAAGGAAAAAGAAATATCTGTTATAATCATCTTAACATTGCTTTATTCAAAAATTCTTCTTAATCAGTCCATGATGTCAGTTGCTGATTAAAAAAGCCAATATAATAACAAAAGAGAAATGATGTTTCTACCTGATTAATATAAACAATATGCTCGCTCAGTATTTATACTTTTATCATTTTTCACATTTGGCAAATTTGAACAAGTTGATGGCTTTGGATCTCTCTTCTGCAAGGATAAAATAACTTTCAAATGGAATGGTAATTTTCAGCAATGTCTTAACTATTGAATCGGTCGAAGTTTTGTTGATAAGGATTGTGTGGTTGTAGTATCTCCATCACAGTCAATGCAAAGACCAAGTGGTTGCGGCCAAGAAGAAATCATCTCATCAAATTTATCTTTTTAATAATTTTTTTTATGATACTCATAAAATATGGATAAATTGACAATAATATTAACTTTTAATTATAGATCTAAATTTATGATAATATCAAAGAGGATAACAGCTGAAAATTGAAATGGTGTAGATCAGGTGGTGTGAGGAATTTTTTCTTGATTAAGATAATAACTCTGGATAACTTCTACCACAATACGATATTTATTTATTTTTAATGTATTAAATAAGTTTATATTAATGTTTTATAGTGATAAAAATATTTTTATATAATATTATTTTAAAATATGATATCTTCACCTAAAATAAACGTTTACTCAACAACTTTTCTTTCATTATTACTATTCTACGAAACCCATAACCAATCACATCACACCCATAAGACGAGATTAAATACACAAGACATTGCAACCATATTTATTTTCACACCTCTTACACTTTTTCTTGTATTTAATATTTATTATCAAAACTGTTATTTTTTAACCACTTTACAGTTTTCCTTTACATATTTCTTTCACTATCATTTATAATTATAACTATAACTATTAATATAATATAAAAAATTAATAACGAAAAAGTAATAATTATTGAATATGAAAAAATATATAAAATCATATAAAAACATATTATTATTTTTTATTACCTATCACTTTTTATTTTTTATATTAAATCATTGGTTATAAATAGGGATATAAAAAAAGTGGGAATGATAGGTGTGGAACAATAATGCTGAGACCAGGCAGGAAAAGTCAACAACTTGACTTTACAATATTAGTGTAATATCCGTCTAAAATTATGTATATGCAAAGCTAATCAAAATGTTCAAAACTTTCGCTGATAAATTACTGTATTTGTTTTGGCTTGACATTAAATAGAATAAGAGGAACTAGGAGTTCTTTACCTAAGTAGTGCCCAATGAGAAATTCAACCCATTTTTTGGATCCTGCTATTTGCTTGCTGTTTTCTTCATCATCTCATTCTCAAGTATGCTAACTGAGTTATCCTAGTTTTTGTTCATGTTCTGCTCTTATTGAAATTTCCCCAAGAATTTTTATGTTCATGTAATTATTAAGCTTCCAACTATTGAGCTGTTGCATCATTTCCTTCTGGTTTAGCTACAATCCAGAAGATGCCCTAATATATAGAATGATTCATTAGCTGCTGCTATAAACTGGTCCCCAGGGTCATATTGCCCCTCTCCCTCAATAATTTTGTTACATTATTTGTTTGCAACTGGCCATGGATGTTGTTGGGTCTGTGGCAAGCATCATGAGCTGCTTGTGTTTGAAGAATTCCCTGCAAGAATCGCTTGCACGACAGTGTAGACACCTTAGAAAACCAAAGAAGAATTTGAATAAGCTGAAAGAATTAGTGGAACAGCTAGACGCCCGGAAAGTTGATGTGAACATTAAACTTGATCAAATGTGGCTGGAAAAAGGGATGAAGCCAAAGGAAGAAGTAAAACTACGGATGAAAAGTGTTGATAGAGTTAAAAGCGAAGTGAGCAGCCTCACAGACAATGTCACAATAATAATGAGCGCCAAAGAGAAAGTTCAGGTGTCTGCTCCTTCAACTTTGTTTGTTCACGAATAAAATTGGCAGAAGTTATTGAAGAGAAGATTAGTGGGGTCAGAGAACTTCTAGAGATGGGCCAATTCTTGGATCATTCATTGTTTGAAAACTTGCCTAAGATAGGGTATACTCTTCCTGCATCACCACTAATGGAGTGCAGAGTTTAACAAGGATTTGGGAATGCTTATCAGAAGAGGGAGTGAAAAGGATTGGAGTTTAGGGAATGGGAGGAGTGGTAAAAACAACTATCATGACAGAAATTAACAACCGTCTTTTAAAAGGGAGATGTTTTGATTTTGTCATGTGGGTAAGTGCACCAAAAGAGCCAAACCTTGAGAAAATACAGAAAGATATTGCAGAGAAGGTCGATTTAGATCTTTCAGGAAGCGAGGATGATGTTACTCGAGCAGCCAAGTTATTTGAGGCTCTAAACAGGAGGAGGAGATTTACGCTGATTCTGGACGATTTATGGGAGCCTTTCTCTCTTGAAAGAGTTGGAATACCAATACCAACAGTAGAGAACGGTTGCAAGCTGGTGATAACTACTCGATTATTGAGTGTTTGTCGAGGCATGGAGACAGACCAGGATGTGGAAGTAAAGGCTCTTCTAGATGATGAAGCATGGGATCTCTTAAGAGAGAAAGTTGGACCAGTAGTGTCAAATTCTCCAGAAGTACAAGAACTTGCAAAGGATGTGACAAAAGAATGTGGGGGTTTGCCTCTTGCTATTGTCACAGTTGGACGAGCCCTGAGAAATGCAGCTGATATATCAGAGTGGGAGTGTGCATTGGCAGAGTTAAGAGCCTCAACATCAAACATTGAAAGGATGGAAGAAGCAGTGCTTGCACATTTAAGATTCAGCTATGCCAAACTAAAGGATGACATAAGCCGATCTTGTTTCCTCTTTTGTGCTTTATACCCTGAAGGTCATCAAATTGATACTAACGAGCTGATAGAATATTGGATGTGGGAAGGTTTATTGGGTTATGTTGGGAGAATACCAGCTATCAAGAGGACGGGAAAAATCATACTGAACGAATTGAAATATGCATGCTTGCTAGTGGCTCTAACACAAAATGGGGTGGAATTTGTCAAAATGCATGATTTGATCAGAGATATGGCCATCACAATCATGAGAACGAACCCTCACTGCATAACTAAAGCTGGAACTAGAATGACAAAACATCAATGGATGGAGGAATGGGCAGAAGATGTTCAAAGGGTCTCATTAATGAGAAATGACTTGAAATGTATTCCCTTCAACTTCAACCTAAAGTGCCCTATACTTACTTCCTTATTGCTGCAGTTTAATTCATTTTCTGAAAATATATCCCATGAATTCTTCGACAATATGCTATTTCTAAAGGTTCTGGACCTCTCCTACACTGGGATTGATTGCTTGCCTGGGTCAATCTCTAATTTAGAGAATCTGTGTGCTTTGTTATTGAGCAATTGTTGGAATTTAACTTCAGTCCCTTCTTTAGCCAAATTGAACAAGTTGGTGGTTTTGGACCTCTCTTGCTCTCCAGGAATGAAAGACCTTCCAAATGGGATGGAAAATTTAGGGAATTTGAGACGCTTGAATCTCTCCAATACAGGAATTGAAATCTTCCCACTTGGATTAATATCCAAATTCACCCTTTTGGAAGACTTGTTGATAGGTGGCTGTGGTATCTTGTGGGGATCTATGACAGTGAAAGCTATCAGCGGTGGAGCTTCCATTGAAGAACTCATCTCCTCAAATTTATCTTCTCTTGAAGCAGACTTGTGGAATGTAGATGTATATGATCAATATGCCAGTTCTGGTCATTGGGATCACCTGGATAAGTTGAAGATGACAGTTGGGCAGCCACAAGCACAATTCATTGAAGAAAGAAGTCTAGCCTTTGGTGGAAGATTTCTTCTACGAGGAAACCCAGTTTCTCTACCACCAAACCTCTTGGAGCTGCATTTAGATGACTGTGCTGATATTAGGCATCTAAGCATGTGCTTACTGAATGTGACACAGTTGAAATCCTGTAAAATCAGATGGTGTGAAGACATGGAATCCATAGTTGACGTAGAGGATGAGGAAAACACTTTATCCATGCTAGAGAGGATGGAGCTATTAGTTTTAGGAAACTTGAAGATGATATGTGGGGATGTGGTGAGACCATGCACTCTAATGAGTCTGAAAACCATTCATGTGGAATATTGTCCAAAACTGAAGACTATTCTCAGGGCAGATTCTGCTTCAACTTAAAAATCTTGAAGAAATCAGTGTCCGCGGGTGTAATATTATGCAGCACATAATGAAAGGAGAAGAGCGAAATATTGTGGGAGAAGGAGATGATGATTCTTCAAGAATTGACTTTCCAAAGCTAAAAAAGCTGAAACTGAGTTATATGCCCAACTTGAATAGTATATACAACGGAGCCATTCTCTGCCCTTCTTTAAGTTGCCTTCAAGTGGTATCCTGTGATGCTCTGAAGAGGCTGCCCCTTGCTCTATCTGCAATTGGCACTCATCACCAGCAACTATTAGCACCACCTGCACTTGAAGAAATCAAAGGAACAAAAACCTGATGGGAGTCATTGGAGTGGGATCAACCTGATACTAAATGTATACTGCAACCCTACTTTGTAGAAACTGGATTATTAGATGGTTTTAGATCGTGATGGAACTCTTGGAAGTAGCAAATAGGAGTGAATAGACTTAATTATGGGTCCAGCCATGAGTCTAACTTTTGACAAGTTTTAAAAGGCTGAGCTTGAAATTTTTATGTAATTCAAAATAGGCCTAACAATCAAGTCTGAGAGAGAACAATCTGATATCGAAAATGGAATCAAGAAAAACAATCATTTTCTGAAGTGTTGGATGACCTTCAATTTGGCATTACTCTGCATGCAAGAATTGTTATCACAATATTGAATCCTAGCACAAATTGCTAAAGGGAAATGTGTAATTCTTATTGCCGAAGACTTTATTTTACTTACCATATTTATTTGTAGTTCAAAACTATAAAGATCTTGTTCTCAAACAGTTTGTGTTAATAATTATGTGTTTCAATTTTTTAAAACTCCTGGGGAATGAACATTTTTATTTTTGAGACAAAAAAAGAAATTTCATAAGATGGTATTTGACAATGAGTTTTTTTACTGCTGAGTAATAGACTGTCAAAATTTTAACCAAAAAAAAAACACACAATCAACGTCGCCATGTCCATTAGGGGCTCAGGGTGACAGGCACAGGGTGCATGAAACATATTCTTGTTCTGCAAATATTATGTTTTACTTAGATGACTTGTGAAAAAAAAATCATTTTTGTTATTTAAAAAAAGTTATCATATAAACTATATCAGTTTCTTTTCATAAGATATAAAAAATATTAAAATTTAAAAAAATTATTTTTTGATATATTCGGAATCATAACTATCATTATTTAAAACATATCATATATAATTTTACGTTCTTTCTTAATATCATGACACAATTTTTAAATTATTTGAGATATGATAATAAAGTAAATGTTATTTGACTATTCTAAATAGTAAATACATCAACTCATTTGAATGGAATTAATTTTAAAATGTAAAAAAAAAAAAAACTCTCAAAACAGGGTAGTGAAAGTCATAAATATGCACGAAACGGATTTCCTTAACGCCTGTTCAAGAAATTCTTTGGTGGTCACAATTTTTAAAAAAATTTAAAAAGATATTTTAAAATACATTAAAAAAATTAAAGTTAAATTATAACCGTGACTATCATTGTTTAACAAAAGTTCATATAATTGCTTTACAACTATATAAGATTTTGATACATATTTGTTGAGGAGTGGATTCCTGGAGAGTCATCCCCGGATAAGTGCTTGCACTAATAGGAGACAAATCCACAATAGCGTGGATCACGAGAACCCAATCCTCAACATAAACGCCGGCTTTTAGGGGGAACTTTATGAGCCACCCCCTTTGGCCATTTTGTTTATTTGTTCCCCGTTGGTATAAGCACTTACGATCGCCTTAGTGATACCAGGGTCACCCCACATTCAAATAGGTAAGGGGTTCGATTCCTTGTGACGCCTCTCCCAATAAGTATTTGCACCATGCGAGGAACAAATCAACAAAAGGCTAAGGAGGTGGCCCATAAAGTTTTCCCCAAAAGCCGGCATTTATGTTTAGGCATGGGCTCCCGCATCCACGCTATTGTGGATTTGTCCAATCGCCTTAGTGGTACTAGGGTCACTCACCATCAAATTGATAAGGGTTCGATTCCTGGGGAGTCACCCTCGGGTAAATGTTTGTCCCCCACCAGGGTCACCCACCATTAAATTGGTAAGGGTTCGATTCCTGGGGAGCCACTCCCGGGTAAGTGCTTGCACCAATGGGGGACAAATCCACAATAGTGTGGATACGGGGACCCATGCCTCAACATGATCGCCTTAGTGGTACCAGGGTCACCACACCTTCAAATAGGTAAGGGGTTCGATCCCTGGGGACGCATCCCCCAGTAAGTGCTTGCACCACGCGAGGAACAAATAAACAAAAGGCTAAGGGGGTGGCTCATAAAGTTCCCCCCCAAAAGTCGACGTTTATGTTGAGATATGAGCCCCCGCATCCATACATGGGTCCATAAACAAAAGGCAATCACTTTAGCGATACTAGGGTCACCCACCATCAAATTGGTAAGGGTTTGATTCCTGGGAGCCGCCTCAACGCGAAGACAAATCCACAATAGCGTGGATAGGGGGCGCATGCCTCAACAATATCACACTTACATACCTTTTCTGTATATTTCATTTCTCAAAATTTTTTTTTTAAAAATTACTCTTCTTATAATAATAAATTTTTAAAATTTTTAAATTAATTATTATTACTTGTCTCGATTTTTTTATATTATCACATTATACTTTTATTAGTTAAAAAAATTTTTTTGTAAATTTTATAAAAGTAGCATTCATTTTCCAAAAATGATGTATCGGGATCGAGCTGTCTTTTTTTAATTGTAGTTAATTATTTTTTTAAATAATTTTAATTTATTTAACAAAATATTATATATTATTCATCTGAAATTTAATAAATGATTACGATGATAAAAAAATTAAAAAACTAGGATCAGATGGACAGAAATTCCAGTATCAGATATTTTATTACCGACGGATCCTGCCACATCACACAATAGTGTCCTTGATTGCCTGGTGGCAAAATCTCGTTGGTTCAGTGGAGTTCAATTGTTCCAGAAACTATCATATTTAAAAATAATAATAATCTTAACCGAAATAATTTATTAAAAAAAAAAAAAAAAAAGCGAACAAACAAATACCTTGTTATACTGGACTCGTGCTATCTCTTCCATAGATACGAAGCACAGCATAGTCAAACTTTTTCGATCAGCTCTGTCGCAGTGATTGGGGTAAGTTTGCTCATCTTACTTTTGAATCGCCTCCATTGTTTCATAAATCAAGCTTGCTTTAGCTCTTGTCTGAAACAAAAATCGATCAATTTTCTGAAAGCTCAGATTTTTTGAACTAATTTGTGATTTTTGAGAGAAAACTGGATTCCAAGATTTTTAATTGAAAGTGAATTATGAAACCCATGTGGCTCCTTAGACCCAATTCCATTTCCCTATATCTATTTTAACTGCTTTATTATGTTATTCATTATCCTCCTAAAGGCTCTGGAAAAAAAAGGTTAAATTTTCTCAAATTCAATCAGTTATCTCAAGTAACAACAGTATTGGCACGAACTCATTTTTGCTTAATTTTTCTTTGAGCTATGCTTAGCTGAACTATAAGAGTTTTCCTGAATGTGAGGAAAAACAGTAGTTGCACATGTGCTGTCTATTACTCTCATAAGTCTCATATGGTGATAGCTGCCTCCTCATATGTGTGTTTCTGTTTAAAATTTGAGCTTGCGGATGCGAAATTAGAGTATCCTCCAGGACTCTTCCACCTTGAATACTTGGTCAGTGTCTAAATATTTCGTCACTCGTGCAATAAATTGAACTATGAAACTGATACTATAGTTCCCCGCCCCCTTTCTGGGTTTTGTCTAACATGCAGTAATTACATGGGCTCAATTAATTCCTTAGTTTTTCTTCTTTTGTAATTACTCCTGAAATTCTTTTGCAGATTCTATCATCCGCATTTCATCTTTTAGCCAAGTAATGGATCTTAGTACGTTGAATCCTGCACAACTAACTGTGCTGGGCTCTGCATTTTGTGTAATGACTTCGATGCATTTCACAGTGCAGTTATTATCACAACATCTCTTCTATTGGAAGAACCCAAAAGAGCAAAAAGCCATCATTATTATTATCCTTATGGCTCCCATATACGCAGCTGACTCATTTGTGGGTCTGTTGGATATCAAAGGAAGCAAAGCATTTTTCATGTTTTTGGACTCGGTGAAAGAATGTTATGAAGCTCTGGTAAGTACCTTTTGCTGAGTAAAATATCTGGCTTTCTCCTATGCTGCTTTTGGCTTATCAGACAATTCTTTTGTGGTTATATCAGGTGATTGCTAAGTTTTTGGCTTTGATGTATAGTTATTTGAACATATCAATTAGCAAAAACATCGTGCCCGATGAAATTAAAGGGAGGGAAATTCACCACTCATTCCCAATGACACTTTTTCAGGTATATAAACATTATAAATTAATCAAATTTCTCTATGGTAGGAAACTAGAAATATAGTAGTTATATATTATGTTATAACTGATGTCACCGAGTTTTACAATACTGCACATTGACCTTCTGCAGCCTCATACTGTTCGGCTGAACCACCACACTCTGAAGCTTCTAAAATATTGGACGTGGCAGTTTGTTGTCATCCGCCCAGTTTGTTCCATTTTGATGATAACATTACAGTTACTTGGGCTGTATCCAAGTTGGTTGAGTTGGACATTCACCATCATTCTCAATATTTCTGTTTCATTGGCCTTGTATTCTCTGGTGATCTTTTACCATGTGTTTGCAAAGGAACTAGCACCACACAAGCCACTTGCAAAATTCATGTGCATCAAAGGGATTGTTTTCTTCTGCTTTTGGCAGGTAAATTTGTTATCCTTTATTTTTGACTGGTAAGCTAAGTTCAAAGACCACCTAAACAAGAGCAGCAAGTGTGTGAGAGAGCTGACATGTAGACGTGGTGCTACAGAAAAAATTAAATAAATAAATAAATCCACGAGGACCACCCCATGTTAGTGGGAGATAGAAACTTTCTTAACTAATGAATAAGCATACTAACTGAATTTAAAAATTTTGGCTCCGTATTATACTTGCTTTAGATACTTCGCTCAAATATACATTGCAATTGGGTCTCTTTTAGATGTGAATCTTATTTTCTGACATGAGTATCTTTTTTAATGATGTGTCACTATCTTTGATTGTGTGGATATGACGTGGCACAAATTCATCAGAAGAAAGAGTGCTATATCAGCTACACACTGACAGAGAGACTTAATTGCATCAATTTAAAAACTAGGAGGGCAACATTGTTCAAATTCAAACTAGGCTAAAACTGCAATTAAACCAAAATTTTGTCTCTACATTTGGAATAAACAAGATTGTTGGACCACCTAAGTTGTTCTCAACTTCCTTTTTATTTTTGTCATAACTTCTATTTATTTATTGTGTTAAAACACTTGAAATGAGTAAAATTCATTATTCTGGCATCGTGAGTTCTCTAATGTATTGTAGTTTTGGGAGTCTCTTTAATATGACTTTAGGACTAGTGAACACGTAAAGTCATTCTGCATTGTCTGAAGGTCTCTGAAGACCAAATAATGATGCAGGAACTGATTTAGAGCATCATTTAACTTTATTGATCTTAGTAATCTGCTGATGTGGTCCTCTACTTCAAATCAATACTATAACAACTTACTGCAATATTTTGGAATTTCTTTAGAAACCAGGTCTCTTCAAAATTGCTTGAAAATGAAGCCCTAGTATTGTAGTTTTGGCTTTAGACATTTGTTATCCCACTAGTTACAATATTATTGACAAAATTTTTTGCTAGTTATACATTGCAATTTCAATTTGTTGCTCTGTGCTGCCTTCAGTTTGCTTGTTTCGCCAATTCAGTCTCTGTTGTTTTTCCCTTTTATCACATTACCTTCTGTCTAGTTCTTCTTTAGCATCATATCAACTTTGCTTTTTTATTTTTAATGAAATCATTTTGGTTAATATGGCATATTTATCTAGGTTCTCTTACTCATTTGATAATGACCTTTCTTTGATATGCAGGGAGTGGTGCTGGACATTTTGGTGGCAGCAGGCATCATTCGATCTCATCATTTCTGGTTAGATGTGGAGCACATTGAGGAAGCCATTCAGAATGTTTTGATATGTTTAGAGATGGTCATCTTTTCTGTGCTCCAGCAGTATGCATATCATGTTTCACCATACAGTGGAGAAGTTGAATCAAAGTTCAAAATAAACAAGAAAAACGAATGATACAATATAGCCCAAGAAAAATAGTAGTGCTGTGGAGATATGGATTGATGCAAGTGGATGAGTTCTTTATACATGGAATATTTTGTGTTATGGATTGGCATCTGCCCACGTTTATTGGTTGATGTAATCTCCCATTCCTACTAAAGGACCTTAGTTTTACTTGTCTATTTGCTATTTTACCATATGGCATCTGAGGAAGGATATTGGATTGAATAAAAAGGAAGGATTGAGTAGTAATTCACTCAAATTTGAGTTGTTAAAGTCCCTTCAACATTTATTTCTGATTTCTCTGGTTCTTGCTAATATTTTTTATTAATTAGGGGAAGGTATCATGATAAAGGTGAGACATTGATGTGGGGTCACTATGCAAGTTTGCACCATATTTAACTACTCACGAATCTATTGACTAGCTCAGCCCAAATCTATATTAACAAAATGGGCTTATTTGTTGAACCCAACTTGGTCTTGGTTGGTGTATTAATTTATTTACTAGAATAAATTTCATTCTCGTTTCCTAGAATTTTCATAAACGTTAACTTAATTTTAAAAAAATTTAGGCAAAAAGTACATATAATGCCAAAATTTTGTTAATAGAAAGGATGTTTTAATATAAATTGAATTTAAAAAAATAAAAAATCTCAAAAAAGACAAATGTAATTTATTTGGAGTAAGGATACTGGGAAGGAGAGATTTTAAAGATCCCCGGGGTTGAAGCAGACATCAGGGGGCTATCTGCTTATGAAATGGGCGGTGCAAAGAAAACGTTTGACTTGACTTCACACATTTAGATTATTGCCATTAAGTTTCCTTATCCTTTCACTCGTTTTTAGAATTATGTTATTGACACTCAATTCTTACAGAAAAGTGCACTTTCATTGCAGGTCATGATATCACATTTACAATATTTTAATTTAACATATTATCAAGTTTTCAATAACTTAAAAAAAAAGTATTATTTGGTGTAAAAATTTTGTTTAGTGTTTCATGGATATTAAATTTTTAAATGGCATGATGTGCTGTTCATAACTTTTTTTTTTCTTTTATAAGAAATTATTAGTGTGTCATAAACAGTGATATATGGTTATAACAATCATTTTCTATAACTAATTATTTTATAATTAAATAATTTTTTTATGAAGGACAAAAAAAAAAGTAATTACATAACACATAGCACCATTTGAAAATTTGGTGCCCCCTCACATAATACGGGTGCGGGTGTTAATGTAAGTACGACTTTAGTACATCTAATTAAAATAAATAATATATATACACATATACAGTAATAAACTAACAATTAACAAGATTCAAATTCACATTAAAATACATAATTATTTAAGATTTAAAATTAAGAGTTAACTCATTATTATTACTAACATATAAATATAAAAGTTAAGCATCAAAAATTGGACCAACTCTCTTCTCTCTCTCCTTTTTTTTTCCCCTCTTCTCCCTTTAGCCCATCAGTCTCCTAGCTCAATAATTACATGTCAGCCGAACTCCTCCCCTAGCCGCCAACCAATCCAGCCCACTAGGTGACTCGGTCCAACCCTAAAAACCTTATTAGCTTCCCTTTAACCTAACTTAACCCTAACTCCCCCTCATTTCCCTCACGGACTCCCCCCTCTCCTTCCCCTCTCTCATTTTCGCGAAGCTTCTTACTCACATGCCTCTTTTCCCTTTTCTGATTCTATTACCTATGTGAAGATCAGTTGAAGAACGAAGGTGAAGGTGAAGGTGAAGGTGAAGGCTTGAAGCATCTGAAAATGAAGATCGCGAACTGTGGAAGACCAAGTGGCCAAACTCATATGAACGGAAATGATTTAGTTCACATATTGCTAAATTTTATTTATTTTAATGGTAAGGTATCAAAAATTCTTACATAGACGTAATTCACTTATTTCGGATAAATTTTATTCAAATTAAATAAGTTAATTTGGAGTTAATTAAATTTAAAACTTGATATCAAATCATTTAAACCGAATACAAATAAATTAATTTTTATTTTTATTTTTATCTTCATTTAATTATAACATTTATTTTTATTATCAAAATGAAATTTAAGCAGTTAAACATGTTTGACTCGTATACTCATTGAACATGACAAATTATGATAACGACTACAGTTAGTTCCGTTACATTACCTTATACTTGCACTTGTTCTTACTTCGTCCATCCACGTAATCCCAGCACCTTCGCTTGAATCGCTTCTATTGGCTTTACGACTACAGTTAATTCCGTTACATTACCTTATCCTTGCACTTGTTCTTTCTTCGTCCATCCACGTAATCCCAGCACCTTCGCTTGAATCGCTTCTATTGGCTTTATGCTTAGGCCCCAACAAATACAATAAATACTTTATGTTAACTGTTAAGGAGAGTCATATTTTTTTATTAGTATTTTTTTTAATTTTTTAAGAAATAATTTTAAAAAAAATTAAAAAATATCATAACACAAATATTCAAAAATAATAACAAAAAAAGCATTGTTTTAAATTATTTTTTAAAAAATTATCAAAAATAAAGTTACTCGTAAAGTAACAATACTGATAATAGCATAACACTTACGTAAATACTAATAGTTAGTTAATTTTAATTAAGTTTCTCAATAATCCAATTATTTTTTTAATTATTTTTTGTTATTTTTGATGTAATGTGATCATCTATTTATTTTTTTGAAGAGTCACAATTTGATTACACGTAATTTATTTTTTTTGATTACATCAAATATTATAATCGTTTAAATAAAAATAAATAATTACAATTAAAAAAATTGTCTTTTTCCAGACTAAATCTGAATCCCTCTCACCGGACCTTCTATTTTAGATCAAAATGATCTTTTATAACATTTAATTTTTAATACAATTTTGAGATAGGAATATTGATGATTTTATAAAGAGTTTGATTATCATGAAATATATCTTAAAATTTTCTACTTAATTTATTACTTTATTATTCAATCAATTAATAAATTAAAAGACATAATCTTAAAGCATATATAATAGTGGAAATTTTATTTTTTTAATGTTAAAATCTCTATAACATTACGTATTTTTTAAAATATCATTATAAAAAATTTTAAATTATTAAAAATAAAAAATAGAATATTTAATAAAATATTACTCCTTGGAAAGTAAAAAAACAAAAAAAAGCTAACTCGTCAACAATTCGTTATGCTAAGAAATTTCCTCCATCCCGTGAGAAGCGGGATAGGAGTATGATCCCCGTTCCCGAATCTTTGGAGGTGAGAACTTTCTTCCATTCTTGTCCTTTGGAAAAATTTACTCATCCCCACCTCCAATGAGACTTGCCGAATGTAAGAAATTTTGTTATTCTTAATCTAAAATAGATATTTACAGTTTATTTGAATTATTAACATTTTCTTATAACTATAATCGGAATTTGTTGTTTTTATTAAATATACTGTAATTATGAATGCACGAATGTATACTCATGGAGAGGAAGTTTTTTATGTAAAAGATAATTTTCTCATCTATATTATATAATATATGACTTTGAAGGTTATACCAAGTTACCAACATATCAATTTTTTATTCTTTTATTATCCTTCCACTCCATCAATAACTACTCCTACTAACATATTAAATTTTTTATATTATCCTCCTACTCCTACTCTATTAATAACTCTTCACACTAATATATTAAATAATAAATATATACTTAAAAAAATTAATTATGATCATATTATTATTATTGTGACTTATCTTTTAATGATATTTTTACATGTTTTTGTTTAAAACTATTTTATTTGTATGGTTCATTTATCAAAGAATTATATTAATATATTAAAAATCTTATATTCTTACTATTATTAATTTTTAAAATGTTAATAAAATTTAATACAATTATATTTTTAAATAATAAAATAATTAAAACTTCGTGTACTCCTGATATTTCAGTGAGCTCTTCTTAGCCTAGAAGCAACCAAACAGTATGTGTTAAATATATTAAATTGACAGTGAAAAGTGAAAACCTCAATTTAATCTAAAGTTGTGCATGTTACTGAACCCAAACGTTACCAACTACCATTAATTGCCTTATCTAGTTAAATAATCTGGGGTCCACACATTATCCGAATTTAGTTTATTATTATAATTTACACCTGGAACTGGAAGCTAGCATTGACAAATTGAAAGCTTGGCTTCTGGCTTTCCCTGTCTTTTTGAGAAAGATCCAACAATGTAGAAAAAAGAAAAATCATATCCATTAGTTATGGGAATTCTGTGCCTTACAACTGTTTCAGTCTATAGGTTACACCATATATCAGATGAGGGTGCTTTGCCGACATCTACAATATATATATATATATATATATATATGTGACTTTTCCAATTTCCCATGAAAATGTTCAGTAACGTGATTTTCATAAATAAAATTTTTATAAATTTCTCATAGATAATTAAATATTAATCATAAAGTTCATCACTCAAACAAAAAAAATGAGAATTGATTAAGGTGCTTGCTACCCTTAAGTTTTAAGTTTTTTTATAATTTTATTTTAAAAAATAAGTTAAAAGAATGTTAAAAAACATTTTTAAATTTTTCGTAACATAATAATGAAAAAATAATTCAAAAACCAAAATAAGAAAACAAAAAAAAAAGTCAAAAAAATTAGTTTTGATTTTTTTTAAATTCTTTTAACTTATTTTTTAAGGTGTACAACGTTTCCATCGCATACAGAACGGTATTGACATTTGCCCATGCATGCGTTAAAGTTAGATTAGACAGAGAACGAGTTGGAAAGGCTGGCCGAATGGGTTTAACGGATACTTGTAGAGTTAAATAAAAGCCAATTAATGATATCGAACTCCCATGATAAAGTTAATTTGATCTAATCTAATGACAAATGTCAAAAGTCCTTACCTATAGTAGAAATAGAATATTTATAGATGCTGTGGGTGATAAGGTTGTAATTAAACCTTGGACAACATGAATCATCTTGTTGAGCCTACTGAGATTGGGCCAGATAGATAAAGGTATCACAACATTAAACTTCTATATTGTTGGTATCTTAGTACTCGGAGAACTTGAATTTTTAGAGAATATTCATGATCACAATAATTTAAGAAATTATTATACAATTTTAAAATATCTTAAATTTATGGAATATGATAGATGTGGAAAAATGGTATCCAAGAAAAAAGTACAAGGTTTGGAAAGTTTCCTTAGCCTTGCTGAAATATCATACTATATATAGAGTTAGGATCCATCACATCGTTGTATTTTTGTCTGGAACTCGGATAGTTTGGTCGTTGAGATAGGGTAACCACTAACCAGGATTAGTCAAATTTATGGAGCCTAAGAAAGCGCTAAAGTGGTACCTTATTTGTTTTATAACGAACCGACCATTTTATCTCTTACCACAACATACCACATACCTGTGCTTTTCCCACTGGTTTGTTGTATCCCTTTGGAGCAAAAGATAAATCCTTCCTATTCCTTCCAGAAAACTCTCTACTCTACGGTTTGAAATGTCCAAACCAACCATTTGGATTTCATTTATTTGTCATCATCAATCAGTTAAAGTGTCTATTTCTCACATTTTCCAGGCAAAATCTCAAAAGCTTAATTAAACAGTCTCTATTTGTTGGATTTTTTTTATATTATTATTACGGAAATGGGATAATATATCTATACTTTACTTCTTTCGCTTTATATATATATTTTTTAATAGCTTGAAAATGTTGTTTAACTTGTATATAAGTGAGACAGACCCACCCATGACTAAGATAGTCACTATAATACCGAAAGCCATGCATATATATAGCTATGGGTGGCATAGTTATGTACACCCACATGTTCCCTAACAACAAGTCAACATTAATTCTTGTTAGCTGACTTCAATTTGTATGGAATTTAATGATGCTCCATGTCCAACTTTATTTATAAAATCTTGAGGTACGTACAAGCCACATGTGGGAGCTAGGGGACTGCAAATTAACTAAACTTTTACTACCATCCTTCTATCATGAGATTTTATTTTTAACATTTAAATAAAATTATCTCAAAATCTTTTAACATATATAAATATAAATTCTATGCAAGTTTCTTTTAATTAAAGGTAGCATATTGTTTTATCTCGGTATTATTTTAAAATATTATCTTCCAAGATGTTAAACAATAATTAACTCAAAATAAAATTTTTAAAAGAAACATAAAAAAATTAAAATATGTCTAGTCACATACGAATTTAAAGTTTTTTTTAAGTTTCACGTGTTTCGGTATCCTTATTATTCTTCATATTCCTCATGCACTTTTGCTCTTAATAATTTATCATTAAAATGGTATATACTATTTTTAATTACCTCTGAATTTTAGTATAACTAATTTATATATATTTCAAAGGAATATCATAAAATTATTTCAATCTATAAATATAAACTAATTTATGAAAATTAAACACAATTGTTTATTAGAATGGGAGAGTCGCGGGTATAAAAAATCAATAATGAAATAATTTTATTGAATAAACTAGAAGCTAAAATGCAATTAAACTTAATTGTTAAGTCTCTTCTTCTTTTTTCCTCCTATTAAATTTTAATTTTTAAACCCCCACCGAGTGGTCAAGTGGGGTCTGTGGTCGGTCTATCGGTGATGGGCTCACCAGCTAGCAGTTAGCCACGTGAGCAGCAGACCCTCCACCACACCTAAAGGACCCACGTTTCAGGATCACACTACATCCCTCCTTCAGTAACGGCCAAATATGTGACCGTTGAACAATCATTTTTAAAAAAAAAATTTATTTGTACACTTTTTTTATACTTTTATTTTAGTTATTAATTTATTATAAAATGATAATAATAAATAATAAATAATATAATAATATAATACACAAATAATATAATATATAAAATATAATATACAAATAATATTATATATTTAAATAATTAAATGTGCCTTCCCCGTTCACAGCTCATCTTCCGAGACTCACAGCACATCCTCCTTAGTCCTTAGTCCTTCCTTCCATGATGACTGAAAAGGAATAACAGCGCCTTTTCATTCTAGTATTCCACGCAACTCTGCACTTTCCACCCGCCTCCCTCTGGATCAAGATCTGTTACTTTTCTGATCGGTTTTTTTGTTCTGGGTATATATAAAATTTTTAGTATATATAATTAAAATTTATATTATATTAATATATATTTATTATATAAATTAAAAAATATATAAAAATATGATTATTCAAATTTAATTTATTATTTATGAACTAAAATAATATTATTTTATATGTGAATCATATTTTTATATTTTTTTATTTATATGTTGTGTAAATTTAATAAACATATATTAATACAATATAAATTTTAATTATATATAAAAAATTTCAACTATATATATAAAAATAAAACAAAAAAATACCAATTTAAAATATGACTAGTTCCAAATTCATACCCTCTACCCTCTTAGCTCTTGGGAAAATGGATCTCGTGCCTCTCCTTCTTTCTCCCTTTTAACTATTAGTATAATCATATTATTTTTTTATTTATTATTTATATTATTACCCTTAAAACTGGTCGACTTTATCATTTTTTCAAACTTAAGAATTATAAAATTAGTAATTATGAAACAAAATGCAAAATGTTTTCAACCCAGTCAATGAACTGAAAGTTCACGTAATATTAGCTTCAATTTTTAAGATTAATGTACGTTTTAAATAGGTTAAAAAATTGTCTTTTATCCTTTTTTCATTTATCTACATGTCATGGATATCTCATATTACTAAAAGAAATAAACAAAAAAATTTTCCAGTGTTATAATTGATTTAGGTGGTAAAAATTTGAGAAAGTTTGATTTGGAGTGGCTCCACCCTCTTAACTTTAATAATGATAGAGATTATCACTTCAACCATATCTACTATTTAAGTTATTATTGTTGACCAAAAAAAATTAGAAGAAAAATGGTGGGTCACCATGGATGAGCTTAAAAACAGCATGGAAGCTCCGACACGAGTAGCCCCCACGCCCCACCTCACACAACCAAATCATCCTTCCAAGGTTCCGTATATCCAACGGCTGAAATCTCATCATGAATCGCATCCCCACACTTCCACCTCTATAAATATTAAATACGCCTCAGTCCCGAACTTGCACCTTATCCACCACTATCACCATCATCCACCTCCAGCTCCACACTCTCTTAAGACGCTCTCCGTCTTTACTATCCCACCGGAAAAACAGTGACTTCCACCTCTGTCACCGGAAAAATGGCGTGGATGCTTTCTCTTAAAGTTCTCTTCATCTCAACTGGCGTTCTATTCACCGCGTTGGGACTCAAGGTCTCT
Source organism: Ceratonia siliqua (assembly GCA_034509205.1). NCBI lineage: Eukaryota > Viridiplantae > Streptophyta > Magnoliopsida > Fabales > Fabaceae > Ceratonia > Ceratonia siliqua. The sequence goes on along the minus strand of JASKGM010000005.1, from coordinate 1,737,429 downwards.
GTTCCATTGCTCTTGCAATTCGTATCCACGCACGTGCCTGTCATGTGGAACTTCTGCCTCTTGTTCTTCAAGCCTCCCTACCTCTTCGTCCTCATCAACGGCATCATCATTTACATCGCCGCCTCCTCCAGGTTCCGCCACTTCGCCACGGTGGACGACCAGACGGAGCCAGCTCCTCCTTCGAAGGCTCCCGCTTACGAGATGAAATCTCCACCGGAGTTGCCAATTTCGGAACCGCCAGTCGTGTATGAGCCGAGAGAAGAATCGCTGTATGAGCATAGAGAAGAACCACCGGTTCTGGAGGTGAAGGCCGTCATCGTGAACGGTTCTGTGGCGGTCGAAGATGAAGTCGAGAAAGGAATCGACGATGAAATAGAGTCCACGTGGACACCGCTAAAGATGATGGACTCGATGGAGATTCCACTGGACCATCTTTCACCGATGGAGAAACCTCTCGTTTCCACCAGATTCGGTCACCGGAAACCGCTGCAATCCAGTCCTGAAGGTATCAATCTCTCTCTCTCTCTTCATAATTTACATATTGTTTAGAAATTTCAACAATTAGTGTAAAATCATCTTCGCGCTTCCAAAACTTTTTGAAAATTGAAACGTCTGCAATCCGCGTTTTCTCAATAGTAAACGGCTATACAAGTGTTGTCGTTTTGCCTTGGGTTCATGTAGTTCCAAAACAGAGTTCAAACATAGCGTCCACTTGTAACTGTAACCAGAAAGGTAGTCTTGTTAGTTTTTCCAGCCAAAACTTGTTTTGATTTTTTAATATTTTATTTTCCTTTTTTAATAGGTGGAAGGCCGCTAGGGGTGGCGAAGCCGAAACGGCACGAGACGCTGGAGAACACGTGGAAGGCCATAACGGAAGGTCGGGCGATGCCGTTAAGCAGGCACGTGAAAAAGTGTGACACGTGGGAGAATCGGGGCAACTTGGGCCCACCTGAATCCACAGCAGTGAAGAAATCGGAGACGTTCAAGGACCGTACGAATCAGGGTTTGCCGCCGATGTCAGGTGGGAAGCTGAGGCAAGAACCGTCGCTGGGTCAGGACGAGTTGAACCGGCGCGTGGAAGCGTTTATAAGGAAGTTCAACGAGGAAATGAGGTTGCAGAGGCAACAGTCGTTGAATCAGTTTATGGAGATGATTGACCGTGGTAGCCATGAATAGTGGCAAGATATATTTGTAGCAAATAGAAATATCTGTTTTGTTTTTATATAATATTGGACCAAGCAATTATATAGGCTAAAAACTCCACTTTGTGGGGTCTTTATTTTTGTTTTCCCTTATGAAAAATAGGGTTAAACATATTTTATTGGACTCTGTAAAGGAAAAATTATAGGAAGTCTGCAAGACTCTGGGATTGTTGTTGTTGTTCAATGTTCATATATATCTATTACAGTATGAATGGATGACTTTATTTATTCAACCTGATATTCTTTTTATAATTAAATATATTTTCAGTCTCTATATTTTGATCCAGTTTTAATTTTAAATTGTCTTAATTTGATTATTCTTTTGCTTTGATTTATAATTCAGCATGCATGGATGTACTTCTCTTTCTCTCCGTACGTGTCTTCGTGGGATGGCTGCGATCCTCTTCCGATTAAAACAAAAGTTTTTTTTTTTTTTTAAATATGCATACACAGACCACAAGTTTTGTTGGATTGAACTGATTAATTGACAAGTAATCATCAGTACATAAGATGTTAACGATAAATAAAAAATAAAAATAAAAAACTTTTGTGGTACTTAGGAGTGGGCTAGAACATTTTGAGTGGGGAGGTTAAAGAAAAAACTATGATAAAAAAAAGTATAGAATTAAATTATAATATTTTTATATTTAAATATTATGTAAAATTTTTTATAATTTTTGAAGGAATTACATCTATATTTTTTATATTTAAAATATTATATTACATTATATATAAAAAAATTTTAATTTTTAAAAGGTTTAAGATTTTTTATAATTTTTGAAGGAATTAAAACTCATATTTTCACATTTAAAATATTATATATTACATTATATATATAATTTCTAAAATTTTTTGCAGGGGCTACAATCCCCACACACCTACACTAGGCGATGCTCATGAGTAGAAGGCTTTTTATAAAAAAAAAAGGGTAGTTTTTCCTTTGAATATAATAATTAATAAATATTTTTAAATTAAAAAATAACTTTACAAACTTTGGAGACCTAGTTTTGACAAAGGGTTTTTTTAGGCTGTTCCTGAGTATTGATATATAGGAGCAGCTTTTTTATTTTTTTAAATTTAATTCTTAAGTTTTTTTTTGTTTTTTAATAAATAATTTAAAAAAATATAAATAATAAATAATAAATAATTATTTTTATTTATTTTTTGTTCTTTTACCTTATTTTTTGATTTATTTTTAAATATTTTGATATAAAATTAATTTTAATTTTAATTTTTAAAATTTTTAAAATTTTGTAAACTTATTTATTAAAATAAAAATTATAAGAAAATTAAAAAAAATTTATAATTTTAAAAATTAAAACAACTCCCCTACTCGGAGAAAACACATTTTACAAATTCTCTCTCTTCTACCTCAAATAATGTTTTTCAAAATTCAAAATTTTTTACTTTTAAAAAAATATTAAAAATTGTTTTTTGGATATTACTCATTTTTCGAAAGTTAAAACAAGCTTTTTTTTTAAAAAAAAATCATCCAAACACAGCCCTAAAATAATCAGTTTAGTAGTTTCTAGCACAAAAGCTTCTAGCACAAAGTTAAAAGAAATTAATTTAATGAATTCCATAATTCATTAAATATATAATTTTTATTTAACTTTAAATAATAATATAAGAATTAAAGAAATTATTAAATAATCTTAATTATAGTAAAAAATAATTATATTAAACTATATTATTTTTATTAAAGTTAATTTAAACTCTTATTATTTTATTACATTTTTTCAATAAGAGTGAAATTAAAAAAATAATTAATATTTTATTAATAATATAAAATAATAAATAATTTAAAACAAAATAAAACTTAAACAAATATTATTTTGAAACAAAAAATTTATCTTCTTTCTTTATCACATGATGAGCTGTGCTAAAACATCTAGAAATTATTAAATATGGTGTAAGGATAAGAAATTTAAATAATTACAGGCCCCATCAAAAAAGTACTTAGACATTGATGAGAAGTTGAATTAAGCAAGAAGCAGACCCTCATTTTCATAGTTTAATTGGAATGTAACAGTTTTTAAAGGAGTGACAGTTAACTACACTATTAAAACCAATGTGAAACCAAGAAGAGAACATCCAACAACCATTTGGATTTTGTACAGTTGAGATTCAATTGCACAAGTTTTTATTAGATAGATGTTGACTATACATATTGTGTTAAATGACCGGATCTATAGAATTTTTAAAAAAAATCACTTCAAAAATTGTACCATAAAAATATTAAAGAAAAAGGTCATTAAATTATGACCGTTTAATATTCATTGAACAATTAAGATTCAATTGAATCTCATAAAGGTTTAATTTCATGAAATCTAAATTCCCTTACCACTTAACAAAATATAACATAAGAAAAATTGTGTCTAGTCAATTCAGGATGAAAAAGACCAGGGAAGAGACAAAAATTTACTATTAAAAATTTGGTATAATAAATATTAAAATTTTTTTAATATTTATGGATACCTTACACCATACTTTCGATTGGCCCATGTCACATAAAATTTATTCTTTTAATGTCAGATAATTTAGATTAAAAAATATAAAAACATCCATAAACTATTATCCTTTTACAAAAAATTACTGAATTATAAAACTTAAAAAATTCAATCTTAAATTTTCAGTTCATTAGATTTAATTTCTTTTGTTCAAATTAAAATGATACAAGAACACCAATGTTAAATTCAGAGTTTGATATACACCTAGACTTAAAATTTGATGGAGATTCAAACATTATACATGAATTACCATTTGTGAGTTACAAGTTTAGACATCAAGAGTTAAATTTAAGTGAGTTGAAAGCTTAGGACTTAATTTTTTTATTTTTGTAATTTAGAAGGATAAAAGGATCATGCTTTAAGGAGTTTCAATACATTTTTCTTTTTAAATAATATTTAAAACAAGACCCAAAAGATTAAAATTTGAAAATTATTTTAAATATACTATATTATTTTAAAATAATATTTGAAATTATTTAAATAAACTTAATTCTTTAAGAAATAACTAGACTAAAAAACACGTAGTATGAAATGAGCAAACTTAGGTTAAATATGCCAACTACCAAACAGATTTCGTACCAATTCTTGAAGACTGACTTGTGTGGAATCTTCTTGAGCGGGACCTTCATTAATTACTCACAGCACCCATATGAACGAGGAATTCTTATACGTTACTCGTTCTAACCATTAAATTCAACAGTACTTAAAATTGGTGCAACGATTAATGGAGTGATATGATATCTTGATGGATTTATTCTCTCCTTTATTTTATTTTTTGATATTTGAAATAATATTATAAGTATTAAATAATTTTAATCTGATTAAAAAATAATTATATTAAATTAATTTAATTTTATTAAAATTAATTTAAATTCTTATTACTGTTATATTAAAATTAAAATTAAAAAAATAACAATAAATATTTTATTAATAATATAAAATTATAAATAATTTAAAATAAATTCAAATTTATAAAATAATTATTATTTTAAAACAAATGGAATACTTGACTACTTTCATCTCCTCTTTAGTCCCAAGCAGCTTCGCATGCAAGCAATTAATTTTACGGAGGTGGCTAGCCTACCGCTACTAAACAGTAGCGGTAGGCTTTTTTAATTTTTTAATTTTAATTTTAATTAATTGTTATTTATGTTATATAATTTTTAAAAATTTTTTCTTATAAATGAATAAATAGTAAATAAGATATAAACAATTCAAAAAAATTTAAAAAATTCTCAAAAAATTATATAACAGATGTAATAATTAATTAATGTTAAAAAATAATAAAATTAAGATAAAAAACAAAAAAAATAAAAAAAGGCACAATATAGGGTAGTGCCCTCCTTAATTTCATACCCTTTCATGCACTTCATTAGATTTAATATCAAAGCCATTATCACCTCTCATTAGATTAAATATTACATTCTTGTAATATTTGTTATATAAAAATAAAAATATTATAATTTAACCCTCCCAATGAAATGACTTTTTTTTTTTTCTCTTTATCTCTCCAATAAAAACTGGGTCCATCCCTTAAGGGAAGGAAAGGAAAAGAGTTCAAAGAAAAAGGAAACAGAGAATAGAGGGAGAGTAAGGATCCAGTGTTTTTCCGCTTCGTTTTTTTTAAATTTTTTTTAATCAACAGACCATATGCCGTGTTAAAAAAGTTAAGAAGGGACAGGAAGGGAGGTGATGTTGCCATATGGGAGAAAATGATAAAAAATGATCAGGTCGAAAAGGCCTGAATCCTGATCCATAGAGGGGAAGGGAAGGTTAAATAGTTATCTGTTCTTTTTGATTGGATGTTTAAATTTAATAAAGAAAAGAAAACGACTGATTATGATGTATTTTTATAAATTTATAGAAATCCTAGTTATAATTAATGAAGAATTTCCTATTAACCTTCCATTCTCTTTCATTATCCTCCATCTGAACAAACCTTAAGAGATGGACCAAATGAGAAAGATGAACATATCATGTGTAATTAAGTGCAATCTTACAAATTAAAATTCTAGTTTTATCAATTTCTTAGAGTAAGCCAGATAACTTGATGACTAAAAATGGTCAATTTGGTTTGCACTCGAAACTTTTAACAACGTTGTTACGTTAGAAATGATTCTAATATAATTAAGTTAAATGTTGGTTAAAACATAAAAAAGATGTTTCTTTAAGATGCATTTTTTTTAATGATTTGATGTAGTTTAAGATGCATTTTTAACATTATTTTATTTGCTCAGTTGTGCTTCTATAATGATAGGGATTGAAAATACAGTCAAAACAATAAATAATTTTCTGGGACGCTACTTTTAGGTGTTGCCGAGTATTAGTCCTTCTTTATCACATTTTTATTTTTTTCCTTCCTTTGTTATTATTTTTTATAAGCCCTGTTTAGATATAACGATTCAGGATAATACAAATAATAATGCTAATACTAGAATTTCTCAATTTCTGGACTATCTTTATGGTTCAAGCTCAAGTGATAAATGAGCCGAGGGTTCTGAAATTTAGTCACAGCAGCACAGCACCGGGAACGCCGTAAGAATGTAATAAACTCAAACCTAAATTTTTTATTATCGTCATTATCATTATAGTAAGATCGTCATCCCCACTAGTTAGAACCTTCATCTAATTAAATCAAACTGACTACGGAAGCTAACTTTATCTGATACACAGGAAGCCCAAATAATGGATATTCCCTAATGAAGGAAAGGACGAGGCAATCACTACAGGAAATAGATAGAGCGGAATCACCTTCCAAGAAAAGCAAACTGACTACAGATAAATCACAAGAAAACAAACGTACAATTTGGAGGGGGGGGGGGAGAACAAGCATGGTACCAAAGACAAGCAATGTTGCTTGCACTTTGGTAGCTGAAAAAAAATCCAGAGTTGAAAAAGAATACATTGACATCACTTAACAACTACATCTTACAGTATGATATTCACGTTTAACAGTCTGGTTAGATTGGTGTTAGTAGTACAAAGTATCAAAACTTACATCCTGCTGACTACTCTGACACTCAACACTTAGTTTCGTTTTAGCCTCTTTATTCTCTCAAGGGCACCAAGCCGATTCTCATTATCCCTATCTTTATCACCATCTACTTCACCATTTTCATTCTCATCTCTCTTTCGAATCAAATCGCCAAAAACAGCAGAAGGGACATCTTTTTGGGAAATTTCAACTTTTTCATCATCTTCAGAGTCACTTTCTTCTGGTAACTCGATATCCTCATGATTTGCTGTAGCTTTAATCCCTCCATCAGATTGTGATTCCACTCCAGCACTCACAAACCCAACTTTTCTGTCTTTAACCACTAAATTGTTAGCTGCTGGGGCTAATTGCCTTTCTAGAGCAGCCATTTCATCCTCAGGGACCCCAGCCTGTTTCAATTTGTCTTTGGCCTCATCCAGATTCACAGTTTGATCCTTTTGCATCAGATACTCAGGCAGTATAAAATGTGTCTGGAACAACAATAAAATAATATAATTAAGATTTACTATAAATGAAAACTTAAATAACATTAGGAGTGCACATAAAAGAAAAGGAAAAGGTTAAATTAAACCAACCTGGCTATAGCTTGCAGAGACACTACGCTTAATACGAAGCATTTCTCTGAAGGTATCTTCATTTCCATGCTGCACCTCAAACTCATGCCACTTATTCCAAAATTCTGAATCAGATCGTGGATCTGCAAACTGAGAGGCAAAAACATATATTCCACGGGCCCGATCAATTTCTCCCAAGCTTTTCTCCAGCTCAGCATACTTCAAACACATAGTTTTGACATCCTTGTCTGGAAGACCAGACTCAATTGCCTGCTCATAGATTTCCCTAGTTTTGGGTACACCAAAAATCTCAGCTGCACGAGCAATATATATTTCATACATGCTTAACTTCTCATTGTTAGGAACAGCCTTAGTTGCTTGATCATAAACCTTCATAGCTCGCTTTGCTAGTCCGTGGTCCTCCTCCAACTTAGCATATTGCATGTAGAGAGGTTTTACTTGATCAGCAGGGGCCTGTACGCAAAGCATGCACCCAACAGAAGGATAAGGTTAGCACCATATTGTTAGCAACTAAAAAGTTATATTTTGACAGAAACCAAATTGATGATCAGAGAACAAAATATCATTAAATCTACACTATTAATTCAGCAAAAGACTTTTCATGAACTTTCACAAATGAGACAATTTACATAATTTAAAACCATGAAACAACCTGTTGATAAGGTTTACTCTAATGCATTCAAAACTTCACATATATAATACCCTAAAACATTCACATATTCAAAACTTCACCGAATTTTATTAGCACTATCTAAATCCTCAACCATCCCACCATACCTACCCTTCAGTTGACATCTCCCCTGATCCCCATCCTAGTGCATTAAAACTCATCTTTTATTCGTCTTTATCAAGTTTCAAAAAGAGAAGAAAGACACCTCCTTTCGACTCTCTTCTCCGCTTCCCCATCTTTTTCCTACAGGCTACAGCAACAATATTTTCCTCCCTTTTTTCCCCTCATGATCCTCGGAACAAATTGTAGCACAAGCTTTTTCTGTGCCTTCAAGGATCTAATAGTCGCCTGCCATCTAGAAGCTAGGGATTCTGAAAATTCCACACCAAAGAGATGCTTGAAGGTCTTCTTAGGGGAACAACAGCTACATTAACATTATTTAGCCTGCGGAATCATTATCTTCAGCCACAGATTTTTTGGCAATCACAGAGGATTTCTTATCTTCTTTTTTATTTTCCTTTGAAATGCAAATCACACTAGCGGTATCCCAAGATTAATGCTACCAACCAAATGGAGTGGTAGCAAATATACAGATTGAATTTTTATGTGCAGCGAAACATGCAGATCTTTTTTCTGTGGGGTTCTTAACTGATACTTTCTCCATACTGGCCATTGCAGCCCAATATACTTTCTCCTCACCTTAAACAATTCAAGATGAAATGAATCAGTTGGAGGCTACAGAAGTGGCATGATTTTAGTTTGGCAGGCAAATAAGTAGTAGATTTATGTAAATTTTACAGTTTGTACATCTCACTAAAGATAGTTGAAATATCAATCCAACAGTCGTCACAACTCACAAAGGCTTTCTCATCCCCTACATTGATGAATGTGCCAAGTTCAACATTTGATACACCTTTAACACACAATGAACCTGCTCAAACCACACTCTTCAGCACAGCAATCATATTCTTTAGAAAAATCCATTTGAGCAATAAGGTTGACTTTGTATCCGTATGTCATTATTACTCAGGAGATTAGAGATTAATAATCTATAATCTTAAGCTTTAGGCGATCTTGCAGATATAAATGTCATTTTGATTGAGATAAAATTTCCCTTATTATTGTTAATAATTAGCTATTAAGTCCTCTAAAACTTTTGTAAAGTAGTTTTTCATTAGAAAGTCTATTTCATACAGGTAGTTTTCCATATTGCAAAGCAAAAGTCAGGGGAAGTATGCTTGATTGATTATACAGCTAGTTTGTTTTCAGTAATGGATCTCCAGAAATACTTCCAAGGAAATTCTATTGTTCTGAAATTTTCTGATAGAACCCCAATTGAGTGGACATATTCTAGAAAGAAGAGGGGCGAAAGGGACACTAGCCAAAGGCCATACGTGGCAAGTGATCCGTAAGAAAAGGAATGGGTTGAGCAGGTTACAAAAGGGGGTGGATGGTGGGGGAGAAGGTAGGCAGAGTATTGTGGTTGTCATTGGGGGAGGCTAGCATCCCTTATCACTAGTTTGGCCAGGCTGCGGCTAGAATTATCGTTCTTAGTATTTTGAGTGTGTGTTGTGTGTTTAGGGTGTGCTGGTGACAGGCGTGCTGAGAGTGTTCACCACTGTTTCATTGAGTGTGGTTGTTTCTTGTGTCTTAGCTTGCATTTCTTTGCTCTTGTTTCTTTCATAGAGTATATTCCAGTGCCTTTGGTGCTATTTTATCAATATATATAAGTATTTTCCTTTGAAACCTTGGTAAAACTCTATTTAAGTGCTTGGGTTCCATTAGTTTGGTATCAGAGCATAAGATCCAAATGGAAGAACAGAGGTGTGGAGAGTTAAGTTATGACAGAAGGTGATCCACGAGTGTATGGTGGACATCAGAAAATACATGGCTGAGATCAAGGTGACGTGGAAACTTGGAGGAGCCAAAGAGAAGGAGAGCAAGAGGAGGAAGGCTGAATTCAGAGAGAAAATTGAAGAGAGGGTGAAGACCTGCACAGAAGATGAAGAAAAAAAGAAAATATAAGAGAAAAGGGAAATAGAAATACCTTTGAGGGAAGAAGTTGAAGTGCCGATGAAGATGGAAGAAAAACCATCATTGATGGTGGAAGAAGAACCACCGCTACTGGTGGGAAGAGACATACCGTTGAAGGAGGCAGCAAACCCATCGTTGAAGGTGGAAACAAAACTGCTGTTGGAGGAACCAAAACCGCCGATTTTGAAGGAAGCAAAGCCAAGAGAGACAAATCTTCCATGGAAAGATGATGCTAAGCCACGGAAGGAGAAGGTTGCAACGATAGAGGCAGGGGTTATCGGGTTGGAGAAGGGAAATTGGGTTGATGTAGGACAGATTGAGCCCACAAACAAAGCATTGACCCAAAACAGAGGGGATAGGACAGGGTAATAGGAAACACATGGGTTGGAAGGCAATCAAAGGAAATTGGATTTCATGGAGACTTGGGCTTGGTCATGAAATCAAACAGAATTGCAAGAGAGGGGGAATTAGGCCAAAATAGCCCAATAACCAAAATCCAATGGGATCCAGGGAGGTTTAAAGATCCAAATAAGGTACTACAAGCAATGGTTCAAATGGGTATTCTTGCCCCAACTGGAAATATGCCTTCTATTAGACAAACAACACGGTTCTTCCTCCACAGTTGTGAAGAGTGTCCGACTGCACAAAAGAAAGAAAGAGACAAGGAGGAAATCAGTAGGAGAGAATATTTGGGCATGCAGATGGGTCGGAGCTCCATAATAATGAAATGGGTCTCCATTTTTATGAGTCTCCTACCTCATTTGGCAATGACAACCATGGCAGAAAATGAGCTGGTGCCAAACAGTGATTTTGAGACATCTTCCCCGAATGACTTCCCTAGAGAGGCTAGGATAAAGCCCCAATGAGATACCCATCTCGAAGGCAAACGGCACGGTTAAGTTGGGAGTCTGGGCAAATGGTGGAGAAGGGGTCCATTTACTGTGTGACATTTAGTGCGGCTCGCATGTGCACTCAATTGGAGTCCTTGAACAAGTTAATGCCACCAGTGTCACAGGCGATGTATAACATAAGGGTGGGACACTGACGCGTGGACTTTCAATACGAAGGGGAAGGTTAGGGTGGGTATTTAAGAACCTGGGGTTGGAGGACGACCCTAATTGCAGGCCCATCATTGACGACATTGCTATTAAGAAGCTTTTCACCCCATATAAGCCCAAAGAAAACATAGTAATGGCGAATTCAAAGGATATCCACGGATGATCAGAATCACTTCACTGGATGTGTTGCTTCCCACCAACCTTAACAAGAAAGATCCACACATCGCCACTGTCCAGAAGACAATAGGGAATGCAGGAGAACTCAAAGTTGATTTCTTCACTAATTCGGGGACGGAAGCCAATGAGGTGGCTTTCATGATTGCCCAGTTGTTGCTGGTGTATGAATGCATGGCAAACAATAACCTGGTTCGTGCTTTAGGTGACCCAGAAGGAACGGAAAAGTGTTGGTTGTTGGAAACACGCATTCCTTTATATTTGGTAAAAGAGAATGAAGAAGGAATAGATAAAGTGCCATCCAATGAACAGCAAAAATGTAGCATCTCAGGCACACAGAAGGTAGTTGCAAGCTACCTGCAAGGATACAATTCTTTATCTCACCTACAAGAGACAAGTTGGAAATGTCCTCGTGTTTTCTGTGTTAGCTGGATGTTTTAATTAGGAATGCCCCTAGATGCAATACATGTCAAGGTTATTGCCATGATGGCTGTGCCATAAGTTCATTATCTACAAACAAGGAAGTTGAGTTAATGACCACATGCAAACAATGTCATAATGCCAAATTGCTTACTCAAAAGGAGACCAGTAATGAATCTCCAACTAATCCCTTACTCTTACAAGGAAGAGAACATTGCTCTGTGACACTTTTGAAGGGACAAAGGCCTAAATGCTATGATCAAACATTGACATCCACCAAGACAAAGGATACTCGTCTTGACTCAAAGCAAGGTGATTCTGATTCCGCTTTGGCAACAAAAAGTTGTGTAATTGTTCTTGGGGTATTATATGGCAAGAGAAGAATAGTGAAAATGCAAGGGAAGGAAATTTTAAAAAAATATTTGAGGCTGAAGTGTGTGCACTGATATGTTTGACTTTTGGTACTGTTGGGAGCTTTGGGCTTACTCATTTTGGTTCACTGGAATTTGAGTTATTGGCAGAAGAGCCACACTCAGTGATTAAGCTATGGGGAGCCCTTTGTAGGTTTATCAAGTTTCACTTGGTGTTGAATTCCAAGTTTATTCTAGACAGTGCTGGTGATTCAATGAATGCATCATCCTCGAATTTAGAGACAGCACCTGTTATTGTTGAGCAATTTGCAAACCTTCACCTTGAGGACAAGGTGAAAGTGCAGGGGGGTAATGATAGAACCCCAATTAAGTGGACATATTCTAGAAAGAAAAGGGACAAAAGGGACGCTAGCCAAAGGCCATACATGGCAAGTGATCCGTAAGAAAAGGAATGGGTTGAGCAGGTTACAAAAGGAGGTGGATGGTGGGGGAGAAGGTAGGCGAAGTATTGTGGTTGTCCTTGAGGGAGACTAGCATCCCTTATTGCTAGTTCGGCCTGGCTGCGGCTAGGATTATCGTTCTTAGTATTTTGCTTGTGTTCTGTGTTTAGGGTGTGCTGGTGGGGAGCTTGCTGAGAGAGTTCACCACTGTTTCATTGAGTGTGGCTGTTTCTTGTGTCTTAGCTTGCATTTCTTTACTGTTGTTTCTTTCATAGAGTATATTCCAGTGTATGCCAGTGCCTTTGGTGCTATTTTATCAATATATATCAGTATTTTCCTCTGAATCCTTGGTAAAACTCTGTTTAAGTGCTTGGGTTCCATCATTTTCCTCTTAATTCTACTTTATATTCTTCAACTTTCAGTCATTCTTAAACATCCTGCTGGCTCCAATCTATCCACCACAGAAGATCATACTTCGAAACCTTAAAAAATTCCACCTAACAATTTTCCTTATGCAAAGCCTCTAATTCTTTAGACCCCAGTCAAAGCAAATTCAATTTTATGGTCCCTTTTATAAAGCCATAGCCACCCTGAGCCTATATTGATAAAATCCCTAATTAGAAGTTAAATTGCAGTTTGACACTGCTTTTTTTATTGGCCAGAAGTGTCCTCCCACTTGCAACAGAATGATATTTAAACCCAATGAGAGAAAGTTGCCTTATGGTGTTACAAAATTGGAATGCACTATTCAAGTGCAGAACTATCATAAACATAGTTGCATCCCTAAGCCATGTAATATCATATTAGCCTAATTGCACCTCATTATGCATGCCAAGGTATCAGCAGTAATCTACATTATCTAATCAAATATACTGTATCTTTCATGTAAAAATCTCTGATATATTATAAGTTCAAGTTGCGTAATGCAAAGTACAACCACAATGAAGTAAAAAAAAAAAAAGAATTACTAAGCGTGAGCAGATAACTGAGGATGGCTTGCACAAGAATAAATCACAGGGTTAAGGTTTATCTATAAATGACACATTTTAAATATAAACTAAGTCTGAGATCTGTAAAGAAATAATACTAATATGAAGAACACAGATTTTAGTAAACAACAATGCCCATACCGTTTCAACAGCATTCTCAAACAGCTCTCTTGCTCTCTCCAATTTTGTCTTTCCATATCTCTTCACAAATTTAGAGAGATATGTGACCCATATGTCTTTAACATGTGGGTACTTGAATATCTTCACGCCTCTTTCATAAACTTTAAATGCATCTTCAAAGTATTTATGCTCCTGCATAAGTCAATGGCAAAGATTTGTCAATCAACCAAAACCAGGGGAAGTACAAAACCAAAAGAGATATTGTACTAACACTTAGGAATAGCTCCATACCTCCAGAAAGTATGCATAATTGATGATTGTTTGGGGCGTGGCAATTCTTAAATCCAGTATCCGCTCATAAACAGCCCGAGTAGACTCCAAAGTACCCAGGCTTTCCTCCAAATCAACATAAAAGGTCCACAATCTCAAGGATTTATGCAGTTTCATTTGAACTGGTTCATTCCCATCAGCAGCCACTACAAGTAAAGCATAAATCCAAATCTCAAAGATAGTTCACTCCCAACAAAACCATGATGAAAGTTACATGTATAATAGTACTTAAGTGTTCGATGCTATGTTCAATTCATTAAGAATATCACTACAATTATTATGAACACCTCATTCGAACAACAGCAGAGCATATACATGCTTATAAGAAATGCCAGAAGTCAAGTGTTTTGTTAACTGCAGTTTATGGCTGTTCCACCATCCGTGAAATAATCCCACTAATGTATGAGAAATGCTACAGAGAACACAAAGAACAATATAAAATTGGTATGAGTGGCCATATCACAAAAGAAATACAGAGGATGCTTAATTTTTTGGTATGCGGCGTATGCCCATGAACCTTACAGTAACAAGAAGGACAAGCCTTAATTCCATTACTTTGGACAATGCTGCATGAAGCTTCAATCATTAACTAATCAAAAATCTGTCATCACTGCTCTGTCCTATAGAAGACTACGAATGTCTTACTCTACCTCTCATATCATACAGCCAAATCATTATTTACACATGCATTCTCAGCCTTCTATCCCACCTGAATCTTCTTATCCGACTCCATTAAATGTTTGCATACTCTCAACATGTTGAAATCATCCTAAACAAATTTTGCCACTTTATTCTCAACAAGGCTAGCCTAACCCAAAAATATTGAAGAACCATAAGAAAGGCAGTAATACAGTACCTGTACAGACCCAGGGCATTTAGATCCCCTCATGTACATGAGAGGGTCATGTTACCTGACAGCCGTTGGATGGAAGACGGGGGCAGCCCGGGTAGAGCCGGGCAGCCAGCATGGATGGCCTATCATGGCCGTCCATGCTAATATAATCCCCTCAAATACATGAAGGGATCCAGGTGTAGATCCAAGTAAGACTTTAGGAAACTAAAATATACAATAAGAACCTGTCTCGTTAGCTTACTCAAACAGTGTTAGCTCAAGTTAAAAGAAATATAACTATAATGATTTCAAATCAAAAAGTCTTTTCATCTAAAAAGATCTCGAAATAATTTTTTTTTAAATAAAAGATGAATATATTAATAGAATGCAAGGTAATAAAGTAAATATGGGTGGAGGATGAGGAATCCTCCTAAAAAGAAATGTGAAAAGAACATAGCAAGCCAAAGTGGCTCAAGAAAACAACAAAGCTATCTGATAGAACCCAGGGGTATAAGCAGAAGAGGAGGGGGTAAAAGGGGGTTTAGCAATCAGTACATGTGGCTTATGATCCGTGTGATAAAGAAGTGGGCAAGTGAGCAGCCAGTTGGCATGAAGCAAGGAGAAGGGGTAGTTAAAAGGGAGAGGGGGGCTGGCAGAG
>JASKGM010000005.1:1698526-1714439 GCA_034509205.1 Ceratonia siliqua | reverse complement strand
ATATATATATATATATATTATAAATTCATTTTTTATTATATGAATTATAAATTAAAATTAAATATACAAATTTATAATAATATTCAATTTGTGAATTCATATATTTTAATAATATCTAATTATATATATAAATAAAATATATATTATAAATACATATATTTTATTAATATAATAAAATTTTTACTATTTTGTTGAAATTTTTTACATATTCTTTAACTTGTTTTACATTTCTTAAGTATTGTGTTTTAATTATTTTTTAACATTTTTTAACTTCTTGTTGAATTTCTTTTCTTAAAATAAGAATTATAAAAAATAAACAATTTAAAAATTTTTAATAAATAAAAATATTTAAATATATTGATATATCCAAATATAACTTAACATACACTATTAAATAATTAAAGTTAGATGTACTGAGAGATTTTTGTATTAATTAAGTTTGTTGGAGTGTGAAATAATAAAATGTCATCTATCTTGATAATTAAATAGCATATAGTGACTTTGATAATTATATATGTTGTGAGTTATTAACTTATATAAAAAATTTGCCTTTAAATACCTTCGAAACGACACCATTTTGGAGGGACTTAAAAGCTATTGCCTTCCAAAACGATGTCGTTTTGGAGGGCAATTTCAAAAAGCCCTAGCCCCAAATTTATAATTCCCGCAGGTGGCATCCCAATCCCCATTTGACATTTTCGGTTTCCCATTCTCCATTTTCATCGCCCATTGCTTCCAAAATCCAGGATTGAGCTTCCAGTTCTATATTTCGTCAATCCTTCTTCCTGTTCGCCTGTCATTGTGAGTTCCTCTCCTCCTCAAGTTCCAGGTTTCACTGATCTTTTCTCTTAGGCGTCTTCTACCACTACAAATTACCTCTCTTTCCCTAGTTTTGATTTCTGTTACTTTCTCTGTTGTTGTTTGCGATGGTTTGTTCATATTATTTTCTTAAATTGAAATTTTGGTTGGACTTTATTCCTTCATATAGTTGGTTTGATATTGTTCGCTTGTTGTTTTTTCCCCATAATTTTAGTTCTCCTTTCAATAGTAATTTGTAATCATATCAATTGGTTGCTGTAAAATTTTCATGAACCTGGCCCTATAGTGAATTGAGTTTTTGGCAGAAATTGTCATTTGTATAGGAGTGAAATATTAGGCTAAACATTTTCCCCCTATCTAAAAGTATGGGGCAAATCTTAGGCATCAAGTACATTCAATGTTTAATAGCACCTTCCAGGTGTCGTCAAGCTTGAAGTTATTACGGGGAAGCAATATTTTGATCAAATAAGAACAAATTTTAAATAAGTTAAAACAAGAGGTTAATGGAATTAACAAATTCCTATACTCTTAAGTCTTTAGCCCGAAAAAAAGAGAAAGAAAATATGCAGCAATAATATCTCTCAAGAGAATACACAAAAGTTCTCAGTTAATGCATGGTAGGGATTAAGCCAATAAAAGCTAGTTCATAGATAGGTCATATTAAAGTAAACAGGAAGAACTTTATAGTTGTACTTCTATAGTAAATCATAGAACTTAAACATCTTTTACACAAAATTTGGCTCATATAGGGAAATTATTGCCATGTGAAAGTCTTAATCATTTTGAATGAGTCTTTTTCAAAAGCACCGTAATTAAAAACCAAAATTATCTTGATTGCTTGTATTCTTTTTTCTTAATTAACTCAATCTTCTTTGTAGATTAGTTAATGGTAGGTGGTGGATATGAATCTAGGCCCTCGAGCAGGAAGCGTAAGGGGAAAGTTGTTGCTACACCTTATGCATCCAGGCCAGATTCATTACATCTCAGAATCAGATCTGACACACCTATTGCAGCTGCAGCAACACCAGAAATAGCAATCTTTGGTTTTGTGGGGTCTCTAATGGCTATACGAGTCCATTAACCACAAATTTTAATGTTGAGGCTGGTAGTAGTTCGGCTGCTGGTCGCTTGTATATAAAGCCAATTGGAAACACCAAGTATGTACACTTTTAATCATCAATAAGTATTGTTTGTCTAACAATTCTAATACTCATTCCTATAACAAAGTTAATTTTTTCTTTGTAGCTTTTATCCGCGCCTATCAACCGTGAACTATATTTTGAGAATTTACAAATCACATTTCTTAGGGGCTTGGCCACACTTCACCTCAGTTCTCGAAGATGTGAAGGAGCAATGGTGGAACCAATTAAGGTATTAAACAAACTTCATAGTTCTTATTAGATTTACTTAATTTTAATGATTACTAACTTTAATTATATTGTTTCAATTGAAGACAGAGTGTACTTGGAGACTAGAGTATAATACTAGAATTCGTAAGATATGGGAGAATAAGTGCTCTAGCAACATGCGATCATGTTTTGGGCAATTTGGGAAGGGAAAATGAGTGGCGTTTAGTTAGGCAAAGATATTAAGGAGCAGCTTTGGGATATTTAGGATAAAGAAGATTTCAAGACTGAATTAGAACGGAACAAGAAGAACAGATCGATGGATAAGGGCACCACTGCTCATCGAGGCAAATCCATGTCTATATCCGACTATACGAGGAAGGTTGTAAGTTTTTATTAACTTACAACTTTAATTAAGTTTATTAATTACTTTTTCATTATTCTAACACTTTAATCCATTGTTTGTAGGCAAAGGAGTTGGGGAGGGAGCCTGACGCTGTT
Organism: Ceratonia siliqua; assembly: GCA_034509205.1. Lineage (NCBI taxonomy): Eukaryota > Viridiplantae > Streptophyta > Magnoliopsida > Fabales > Fabaceae > Ceratonia > Ceratonia siliqua. The sequence goes on along the minus strand of JASKGM010000005.1, from coordinate 1,711,773 downwards.
GAGGTCTTTCTTCATATGCAGTACAATGATTTCAAGGGCTGGGTGAATTCATATGCTGAGAGTACTTACGCAAGTTAATTTAAATCTCATTAAACTTTAATATTATAGGTTAATTTCTCTTTAATTGTGTTTCAAATTACTTTTCCTTAATTATGGTTTAACTCATGTAGAAATCTTTTGAGAATCTCAAAGTCAATACTCAGGAGTCAATAAGTTCTCCCATCGACAATAACCATTTATGGATAGAGGCTGTTGGTGGGAAGAAGAAAGGGCAGATTTTTGGGCTAGGTTCTCAGGCTAGTGTGGTGCACATGGCTGAATCAAGCAAGACATTATAAGCCAACCAGGATCTTAAAATGTTTAATGTGGTGAAGAACCTCGAAGAGCGATTCCAGCAAAAGCACACTCAGTTAGAACAGGAACTCGAGCCAGTAGAAGTAGAACAGGATGGAACAGGAACTTGAAGAGAGCCAGTAGAACCAGAACCAGATGGAACAGGAACTGCAAATACTCAAGCAGCTAATAAGTGGCATTGCTCCTTCTGTTCCTACCCTTGTCCTTTCCCAGTCCCCGCACTGATGATGAGAATGATGTAGAAGATGATTATTGATTAGTAATCCATATACTTTGTTTTGATTAGCTTCCTAATATTGATATTGATCTTATCTACTTAATTTGTTTATGTTGTATATTTAAATTATAAGTTAATTACAATTAAATAGTATAAATTAATAAAAATGAATTAAAATTAAAAAATTAAAAATTAAAAAATTAATTATAAACTAATAACAAATTAAATTTAAATAAAAATAAAAATAAAAATTTAATAAAATTATAAAAATAATTACTAATTATAAATTAACAATTATAAATTAAAATTTTTATTTCACTTTTGATGGCTTCAAGCCGTTAGAAATTGACACACAAAAAATCTCATTTTCTAACTTTTGTTTCGTCATAATATTTCTGACGGCACTTTCTGACTATTGCATGTAGTCAGAATTTTTGACGGCCCCTTCTGTGTCCCTTTTTTATAGTCGCTATTGTTAGAACGTCCGCCAGAACATTTCTGAGTGCATAAATCCGTCAGAATGTCCTTATGTTACACGCACAAATATTAACGGCTCCTCTTTTCTGACAGATGTTGGCCATCAGAAAAAACCTATTTTTTTTTGTGTGTGTAGTGTGTACCTATAGAAAGTTAATACTACAGGCTAGTATTTAATAACAAATTTTGATAAAAAAAATATGGCCGTAAGAGGGTTAAAAAGAAGTATAAAGTTGACAATTTATCGCTGCAAATTCTAACCCCTACATTCATGTTTCTCTCAAATCTGTCCACCATATACCATGATTTAATTACCATGAATTCCCCATGAAGAGATAATCTCACCCATGGCAGGAAATTTGCCAGGGACTCACCGGAAAGTCGCGGGAAAATTAAGGCCCTTCCCAATGTTATGATTTTATTCTCTAGATATGTAGTTTTATGCAAATGAAATAGGGATTTGATATAAGCTTACCTCTTGATGTTGATTTGGCACAAAATCTGAAGTCATGATCACACCTTTGCTCTTAGTTTTCTAGTAGCCTCCTTCCTTTTGTTTTTCAATATTGTGTATTTCTAAGATTAGGGCTTCTCTAACTTCTATATTTAAATTAAACCACCTAAAAAATTGGTTCTAACTATTACTTATCCTCATTCTCAATATATAATAACGTAATGATATTTTTTTGATGTCTACCCAACACTAAAGTAAATCAATAATTTAATTTTCTAATTATCCTAAAAAAAATTATCTTTATTATTTTTTTTTTTTAGATTTTACAATTTTCACATATGAAGAAGAAAAGAAGAAGAGAAGAAGGAGAAGAGAAGAAAAGGATGTTAAGAACTTATTCTTATGTAAAGCAAGTACATGGGAATTGGTATACGATGAGATCCTGTTACTTCGTGGTGGTCGAATGGCACATGGACAACTACAAAGCTTATGGATAGCTTATTGTGACTGTCCATGGTAACAAGGTCCCATCCAATATAGGATGGAATCCGGGTCCAAGTGCACGACTTTTATACATTCATAGTAAAATTATCCAGTGCTGACTCACTCAACAAAATGGAATATTCCAATAACTACTCAAAACTAACTAATGACAGTCTGCCACATCATAACTAATAAACCATACTTCTCTAATACTTCCCCTTCAAACACAATTAACTAGTAAATTTCCTAACTCTACTATTTGCCATGGAGCACGTACCATGAAATTAGCTGATCTGTGAATCCATTAAAGAATTTATGTAAATTTCCCTCACATATGATTGTCAAAGTTCAAACTAGCTCACACGGTTAAGTAAATTCGTAAAATAAACTCGATTTGTAAATTGGTATTGAGTATGTTTAGTTATACACAAATTATTATCAAAAGTATCAAGTAACAACTAACCAGTCTTTATTACATAGTAAAAATTAAATTAGTACATAATAATCACAACATTAAAATTAACTTAGAAGTAAAAATTCAAAGTCTTCGTTCTTGAGGCTTGCTACGGTGTGAAAGATCTTCATATATACATAACTATAAAAGTGAAAATTTAACAAAATCTTCATACATAACATAACCATAACAACTGAGTAGTTGTTGTAGAGCCGCATCATGAGCGTCAATGGAGGCTTGCTGCGTTTTGCAGAGAAAGGTGCGAGATTCAAAAAACAAAAGAACCCACCTGCAGGTTCAGCATAAACTCAAATTCGTTGGATAAAATCGTGAGTTTATGAGTTCAACCCGGGTTTATTACCAACATGAACTGGAACGAGTTTACAAGTTAGCTTGTGAGTTTAACAATCATGGTTCCACGCGAATCCAGAAATTCAGAATAACTTTGTTCTATGGCCTCCTGGCTTGAGGAAGGTGACATGCTTGAAGAATTTCAGATAAAGCATATGTTTTTGCGCATATGAAATGCTTGGCTATGAAGGAAGTCATGAAACTCCCGTTTTCCACTGGTCATGCGTCATGCCAACTTGTGCTAGGCATAAACAATGCTCGTTTCAGAAATCTAACTAGAATTTGAAGTTCAAATACTCCAAGATTCTTCAATGTTCCATTCCTACCTCAACAAGTGAGGTAAAATTGCTGTAATAAGAGGAAACAGGAGCAAAATGATGAGGACGGTGCCAAGAAGTACAGCAATGCATATCCACTTCCTTGAACTCTTCTGATACTCTCTAGCATCCTGGAGCTGCTCTGTGCCGAGTCTCACAAAAGAACTAGCGTGAGCTACATGACTCTCTATGTTATTGAGCTGTTGGCCTTGAGCCTCTACTAGAGCAGCCATGTCCAAAAATACCTGATGAAGCTCAATCAAGTTCTTCTCTATTTCCTTAACAGCATCATGTCTTTCTTGAATTTCTGATATGGTGTCCATTATCTGACCCCTCCCTTGTTCTTGAATCGCTCTCTGCAGGAAACTTTCGCTTTCTCCGCTTGATATCAAGTTCTCTATAGTTTCATCATCTGCCTTCTCTCCAGTTATTGTGAAATACCTTCGTTCCACTGTTTCCTTATACTCTAGCTGCATTCTTGCTCTTAACCCCTGAAAATCATCCATCATATCCTTGAGTTTCTTCCCCAAGCCACCAACCACTGAAGTCCTGGTTCGATCTGCTGAAGATCCAGGACCACACCCTGGAACGTTTCTGTTAGCTGCATTAGAACGCTCTAAAGCTTTAAGCTTGCCTTTGATGATTTTGACTCGTTTAAGAACCTGCTCAACATCTTTATCCATCCGGGCTCTGAGCTCTTTCATGGTTTTAGCATTGTGTACAATTTTGCTTTCTTCATTAGCTTCCTGCAACTTCCTGTAGAGCTTCTCTACATGTCTCATGTCTTCTTTTACATTCTCCACATCTTCGAAAAACTTATCAAGATTTATACTTTCGTTCCCTGCCTCCACATCATCTTGGTAGGCCTGCTGCTTCAAGTCGTCATTGTATTTTCTGAAGGAGCTTGAAATCAGATCGTTCATTTTTGCAGGACTTAATCAACACTGACTAACCCCCTTTTTTTTCCCTTCTTCTTCTTCTTATTTGTCAACTGTCTTCTATACTACTTGGTAAAAATCCAGTAGCAGAAATCTCATAAGACCATTGATATTCTGATCTAGTTAGAACAATGATATATGCTCCTTGTCTGTGACAAAACTATTGAGGGGTAAGTGCCTTCTTCCTCCTCTGGGATATTGATCAATTACCCTGAAGAGGAGGAGATTAGAAGGCAACAAAAGCAACAAACTATCACCAACAAAAGATGCGAAGGCGAAATTTCCTTCCTTTTTCTTGTTGAGGAGGTGAACGTATGAGAGGTCTGAGGTTAATGTGAAACAAGGACCAGCGAAATTAACTTGATACTAATGAAAGAAGGGCGTTTAGAAGATGGATAAGCCAAAGGTTGCTCTTTTATTAACACGTGGCATTGCTGTTGATGATTGCACTCCAACTTGGTTTTATGACTTGGTCATCTTTTTCTGTCCTCTCAACTTGTCTTTCAACTTGTCTCTATCTTTTATTTTAAGTCAAATCCAAGTTCCCGGCCACCACCCAACAAAAATCTTGAGACAGAAGCCAAGCCTGGGATAGTCGTTTAGGTCAATTCATTATAAAATGAGTAATGACAAAGTCTTTCTACGCGAGCAAGGATGAGTCCACGTACCTTTGTACAATTGAGGTGTGTTTAATGCAAGCCAATACGAGGCATTTAATTAAGACAATCATAGTCATCTAGGGCATATTAAATGGTTATAATGACCAAGGAAAAACAAAAAATACATTAGGACACGTGTGCAACAAAAAAAATAAAAAGCATATTGTGATCGTCCGACACTTGTTGAATTGACTACAATGCAACTGGAAGCGATTCCAGTTGCTAGCACTGGATTTAGATCCATGTTTAATACTCCTTTAATTCATTATCTCTCTAGTTGCTAGGCGTATATAAAAACTAGCTTATGATTAATATTTCAAAACTCAAATTGGTCAATTATCCAGAGAGGCTATCTGGTCAAGGGTCGCTTGATTCAACGGTTGAACTAATAGCTAGATCGAATAATGTCATAAATATATAAAAATCAATTATTTCAATTTATATATAACATATATACATGAACAAAATTTAATATATTCTAATTTATTATTAAAATTTAATGTATTTATATAATTATAAAATGTTTAAAAAAAATATATATATATATATATATATATATATAATAACATAGTTATTTTTCATTCACATTTTTTTATTTTATTGATATAAAATTATACCATTTGATATATCTTACATATGATATAGAACTTGAGATTAAAATATAGTTAACAAATGAAATCTTTTTTAACATTATTATATAGCTTATATATTAATTGTTCTGTATTTAAATATAAAAGGTAAAAAAACGTTACGAGTATGATATAATTAAATACTTTTACCTCTTAAACACAAAGATCTACTTGGCTCCTTGGTTCCCTGGTGCCAAGTTCAAGCCTCCAATATGCTATTTCTGAAGTTTTTCAAACCACTGCCCATGAGCGTCAATTAAAAACCAACCGGTCTTCAGAAATTCGATTCAGGTGACTAGGTTTTTAAAAACCGGCTGATTCAATTTGGGTTGTCCCGGTTTAAATACTAAAACGTCTTATGGTGTAGCCTATACCAGACCCATCACTACTCTTGATGGAACACCGCGCCTAGTCCGGTCTGAGTCTAAAAACACTGACAATTTGTAACGTGTTAAACAATTGGTGTTTTCCAAGTTATATCAAGATGCAAGTACATCATGTGTTATTTATTTATTTATTCATATTTTTTATTTTTATTTTAATTATTTTTATTTGTATTTTAAATTTTGTTTTTATTTTTTAAATTTTTTTAAATTTTCTTTTACTTTTTTTTCATTTTTTTAAGCATTGTGTTTTAAACTTTTTTAACTTTCTTTTGATTTTTTTAAATTTTTTCTATTTCTTTTCTTAACAAAAATTATAAAAAAAAAGCATCTGAATAAACAATTTTTTTTTAAGTAAACACCTAAACAATTTTAAACCTTATTAACCCACATCTTTTTATAAAACTTCCCACTTTTTTTTCTTTATATCATTTCAAACTTTCAATGCAATGGCTGTTTCTTGGATTTCTTCGGTTTGTATATTAATGGTCCCGCATTGTATTGACTTAAGACAAAAATATAATTTGTTGGGTAATTAAATTTAGTTAACTTTATTTAAATAATTTCAAAATTATGAAATTTTAAAATAATTTTATAATATTTTATAATAATACAATTAGAGTAAAATTTCATACAATGTAATATTAAAATAAAAGTGGGCGATAGTTTAATTTTTTTTCCTTTTTTTATTTTTTGTTCTGATTTTAATTTTGGTATTAATTAATTATTTTTTATGTTATATTTTTTGGAAAATTTTGAAGTATTTTTTAGAATTTTTTTAAAATTTTTTTACTTATGAAAAAGTAAATTTAAAAAAACAATGATGAATGAGCAGTACAATAAATATAAAAAAATTTTAAAAAATATATGATGTAGAAAATAATTAATTAATATTATAAACAAAAAAATACAACAAAAAAAAGGAACAAAAATACGTGTGTTACCCCAAAATAAGGCACATTAACCCCCTTTTAAAATATATAAGATATGAGATACTAAATAATATTTTTTTCCTTAATTTTTTCAAAATTAATATCAATTCCAAAAAATTTCTTTAGTTTAATTTAAATAAATAATCAAATACAATAATATTATTATAATAAAATAAATATTTACTTTAGTCACTAGGTGTAGTTTCCTGGTGAATGAATTGGGTAATTAATAGGAGGCTTTAAGTTTAAATTTATGTGCCATTATTTTTTTTTTGTCGATAAATATTGGTGCAACGATGAGGGAGAATGGGGATTTAGAGTAATGCCCTTAGATTCATCTAGTACTTAGTATTTAAAAAGTTGTCACTTGAACTATATGCTTCATGGCCAAACCCATGTGCCACTATTTAAAAAAAAAAACTTTTAATATAATATGCTTATACACATATAAATATCTAATAATTACAAAAAAAAATTATGAGCTTTTTTTTTTTGCAATAAAATTATCTAACCAAAACTAAATCTCTTATTCAAATAATTTTAAAAGCTCCTATATTGACTTAGTGCATGCATGTCCCAATTTCGAGTATGTGACCAGCGTAGGAAGCTACCATCAAGGTGACCACCTACAAGCATAAACATATTCTTATATGCTTACACAAAAATGAATGCCTATAAAATTTGAGCATATCCCTAATACGACAGAGTATCTGTGTACAAATCCACCATATAACACATAAGCCTTCATAGCCAGAACAAAAGTAACTAACTTCAGAACATAACTTGTACAAAACTACCAAGCCACATGACATGAGTTCAAATACCACAACATACAAATTACAACACATTTAAGATGGACTATGCAAAGCCCTACACAACCATCCATAATTACTCTCAATATTTGCTCAATTCATCCTTCATAAACTTGCCAAAACCAAGTGGCAAAGTCCTTCATCTTCATTTTGGATTGACAGACGGAGAACCTAAATAGAAACTAGGAAAAAATATAGGGGTGTGACGAAGACTCAATGAGTGGGAAATCTCCTACCAAAGGATACAAGTATCACAAAAATACATATTTTGAATTATAGACAAAATAATTCTTAAGAAATATAATTGATACCTTTTTGTATAATTTATATAGATGGAATCTTGTACACCAACTTATAATCCCTTAAATTTATGAATTTAGCTGCTTCACAAAGATTAATTCATACATAATATTCAATGTATATAATGTTATTATCCCATATATAGCCATATCATTTCATATACATTTCATTTCCTTAAGCATAAAATCTCATATACTGGTATTCATAATTTTTCGATACTCATGCAAGTGAACAAATATGCTTTTACATATAGACTTCATCTACTTTACCATAGGAAACTCCTATATATATATATATATGCTGTGCATGCGTAAGTAGAAAATCCATGAAATTTTTTATCTGTAATTTATGTATAGTTTGGGATGGATCCACTCATTCTTCACATAAGAAACTTTCATCATGTAACAAGTAACATATATCATATATCATGTACATCCGGAGTGAGCTCAACTCACAGATGCTAGTCAAGTACCCGTCCCATGTAACTCTTTATGTCTCCTAATATAGTCCACGAACAATTTATATATTAGGTGCACCTAGGATTTCCTCATGAAAGTAACTAAAGGATCATCCCAAAAGCTTTTTATGTATCTTATATAAAATTAGCTTAACGCTTATAGACTTTCCATGTACAATAAATACATCATGCCATAATTTAAAATATTTGCAATATATCATAATAAAATTTTATTGAAAACTCCTGCCTCAAGTATTATATGAAAACAATTCAATTATAGATAAGTTATCCATCATTCCATTACACCCAAATGCACACAATCCATTTTTTATGTAACATTAATCATGTACAAGATATCTTCTTTTGATAAGATTGTGTAAATATCTTTATTCAAATAGTTGCCATTTAACCTTAGACAAGTGCTATAGAATAGCACAAGATAGGGCATGAATTATGCAAATGAAAAGTAAGATCCCAAGAGAACTGGAAGCAAATCTAATGTTGTTTAAATGAAGCATCTTACATATATAAAAGATATATGGATATGAATTCCCCAATATAACATGGGTTTTAAATTGGCATGCTAGAGAATTTAGGATGTAAGGATTCCAACAAAGTTTCTCAAGTCATTCGTGTCCACTTTTATATAACCATGTCAAACTCCAAATAACAGAAAACATCCAAATCCAGGCTTAGAACCACTTTGCAATAATGGCTAGAACCAATGACTAAGCTAAGTAAATAGATCATTGTCATCAAGAAAAAAATTTAATTAAAGTTCATATAGATGTTTCAACATTTATATCAATAAGTGCTAATTCTAAATGAGAAGACGATAATTCTAGTTTATAATGTTTACCTACCATAAAAAATAAAATGCTTCAAAATCTATAGCAGATAGTTTTATGAAGAAATTTGTAATTTGAAGACCAAGGGTTTAATATTGTATAAAATGGATCATAGTTATGATTATTTTGAATTTTAATATCATGTTAAACACCCAAATCTAATAAATACTAAGCCTCCTAATACAGTTCACAACACAATAGATCATGAGTTAGTATTTGCATATATTCAATCACCCAAAAATTTTTTAGTTTGTTTCTTTTATCGTTGGGTACTGATATAAAATGAAATTTTTAAGAAATCTCTTTATATAATATATATGACCACACTTCTTAGGTTTCTGATCATAGGAACACATCCTAAGTTCTATTCTCATAAATTCCTAATATACAAAATAGCTACAAGGACCTAATAGAACCAATTGAAAAATACAACAGATGGTCATGGAAATAGTTTCTTAATTTGTTTAAGGATTCTTACCAATTACCCTTTTTACTACTAACCATTAAGCATTCGACAAGTAATCTCATAGCAATTAGAGCATAATTTATTAGATTAAACACATATAATTGGAATACCTTAAATTTAATAAATATAAATAACAAAGCATGAGAAAACAAGTACCTAACTTGTACCTACAAGCAGAGAAGTCACACTTACCTTACTACTTGTGGTGGATCTTTTCAACAGGTCTAATCTATAGGGCCCAATTGTTATGCCAGAGTCCCAATAGCTGTGCCAAGGGCTCACTAGATAGACCAAAGTCCCCTTGTCCAGCCTATAAATACCCTCCCCCTAGGTATGACTAGGCCAGAGAATATTTTTTTACATTCTCGCTTTCAGAATGGACAAGATCTAACTTAAGCATCAGAACACGGATCTCACACCCAAGCTTTATATTCATTATTCGTTTTTGTCAGGGAACTCCCAGATCGACCTGATCATATGACCCCGACCGACCCAACCTTCCATCCCAACACAAGCATCGACATTTAAGGCTGTTTGTGAAAATATTTTCTCCAAATTTTTTTTAACCTCAGCCGATTTTGTGATCGACCTCATGGACGCATTCACTCCCCCCAGAAACCTACCACATGCTCAGGGAGGAACTCCCGCAAAGCTACCATTCACAACCACTTCTAACAGAAAACTGTTAGGGCCAAAGCATGCCAGCCTTTCACTTTCTAAGAGAAATCTCTCTCCCCAAATGCACTAAGAATCCAACTCCCAAACAGATACCTTCAGACTACTCATGTAGAGGATAAAAGCTCTCGAGCAGGAGAGAGTTGCTGAGAAGGCTGAGCTAGAGGACTTCAGAAGGCAAAAGCAATAAAAAGAAAATATTGCTGAATCCCTAAGCTTTACTCAACCCGATAGATCACCGAGCCGCAACCCTAAATATTGGCGAGATCTATACTTGGACCTCCTCCGCACCAAGCAGCCGAGGCTAGCAGCTAGACAGAGAAAGCCCCTTTTACTCACCCAGCCTACACCTGAACAGCCGCAGACCATTAACCACACACTACTCCCAAGGGGTACCCCTTCACTTGGCATATAGTGGAGTACCCTCTCCTATGCCAATTCAAGCAGCCATAGCTCGGTTCATATAACGGATCCACCAACCCTAGGAAGCACATAGAAAACTATAGTATGTTCATGATGTTGAATGGCTTAGGAGAAGAGCTCAAATGCAGAGTATTCCCAAAACCATTAAGAAAAGCAGCCCTTCAATGGTTCTGCGACCTTCATCCAAACTCCATCGCGAACTTTGAGGACGTTAAGATGCTCTTTGTAGCCCGCTTCTCAGCAAGTATCACTTACCAAAGGACATCCTCCATTTTATCGACCTTTAGACAGAAAGAAGGTGAATCTTTGAATGACTACATCAAACGCTTCAACGCCCTCTGAATGACTACATCCGTAAGCCTAATGTAAGAGTAGAAAAAGAAAAATACTGTGCCTTTCACCAAGGAAAGGGACACAACATTGATAGCTACAGACACTTATAGAATCTTATAGAAAACCTTCTACAAAAGGGACATCTCTAAAAGTTCTAGGTTGACCTTTCGCTGGCAAGAGGTAGAGAAGCCCTAAGCAGATCCACTCGTCGAGACAGATTTCTCCAGCATTAGTAACATCAGCACAGCCGATCACCAAACAAGACAGTAACGAAGCAGGGGTCATCAACACGATCTTGTGCTAGTTTTTTGGAGGAGGACCTTCTTGGTTGTCCAGGAAAAGACTCCAAAGGGCTATCGCAAGCAAGAAACATGAAACCCCTCATGTAATTACCAAGAAACATAAACTAGACCCCATCATCAACTTCACTAAAGACGATTACAGTACCATCGATAGGGACCATGATGACCCCATGGTCATAAGTTGCTTTGTGGCTAACTTTGAAGTCAAGAAGGTCCTCATGGATCAAGGAAGCTCAGCAGACGTGCTCTTTTACAGTATATTCCTTAAGCTCAACCTCCCCAACACTGACCTAGCCTTCTACTCGGGAACCTTGGTCGGTTTCTCTAGCACCCATGTAGAAGTTAAAGGCATAATTAAGCTAAGAATGATCTTAGGAGAATACCTTAACTTGACCCATTTAGAGGTATAGTTTTTGGTTGTCGATTGACCCATGGCTTACAACATCATCCTGGGTCGACCTTCTTTAAACCAAGCTCGCGCTGTAGTATTTACCAAGCACTTGCTGCTAAAATTCCCAATATAAAGAGGAATTGTGGGCTCGATCAGGGGCAATCAACTCTAGGCACGAGTTTGCTACAACATCAGTATGAGTACTAGCCACCACAGCTCGAGGCGGAGACAGCTAGTTATAGCTTCTACGAGCTAGACCCCAATATAAGAGCTCGATGCACGCAAGGAACAAGATGATCACCCTATACCCCAAGGGGACCTACTTACCATCCAAATCGGTCAATCACCTAATCAAACAGTCTGGGTGGGATCAAACATTGCCCCAGCAGAGCTCCAGAAGCTGGCAGAACTGCTCAAAGAAAATTATGACCTATTGGCATGGAAAACATCTGATATGTCAGATATAAACCTTAACTTTATATGTCATAATTAGTAATTAATGCAGGGGTAAAACTAATAAGGCAGAAGAAATGAACTTTTGGTCCTGAAAAGTAGGCAACCATTCAAGATGCAGTCTAAAAGCTTCTGGTGGCAGGGTTTATGAGGAAAATTACATATACAACATGGTTGTCTAACTTAGCATTGGTAAAGCAGTCCAGTAGGAAGTAGCGCATGTGCGTAGATTTTACCAACTTGAACAAGGCTTGTCCAAAAGATCAGTATCCGCTCTCAAACATAGACAAACCGGTCGATAATACCTCGGGTATAAGTTCTTAAGCTTCATGGACACCTACTCGGGTTATAACTAAATTTGGATGCATCCTGATGATGAAAACAAAATAACTTTTATCACAGAAAAAGTGACCTATTGCTACAGGGTCCTGCCATTCGGGTTGAAAAACGTTGAAGCTACGTTTCAACTGTTAATGGATAAGGTTTTTAGGAACCAGATAGGCAGAAATGCAGAGATATACATTGATGACATGCTGGTGAAATCCTAAACAAATGAGGAATACCTGGCTGAAACATTTACCGAGCTCAAGAATAAAAACATGTGGCTGAACCTGACTAAATGCGCCTTCAGGATGAAGGCCAACAAATTTCTAGGCTTTATGATAACTCACCGAGGAATAGAGGCTAACCCAGAAAAGTGCAATGCAGTCATCAAAATGGAACCCCCAAATCAATCAAAGAGGTGCAAAAGCTAACAGGAAAAATTTTCGTTCTCATTCGCTTCATGTCCAGATCAGCATACTAAGTGTAAACACGTATTTTTGTCCAGACAATCATCTAAAAAAATAATAAATAAAAAAAGTGTAAAATAATAATAATAACTATAACAAAGAAGAATCAACCCATTTCTTTGTCATCTCAGCCTAAAGAAAAAACACCCTCAGACTATTTAAGGCTCCGGCCCACCAATCCCATTCACAACCCAATCTAAAATCTATTTCCCTCTGGTCCAGGATCCACAACCCAGCCCAGGTATATAACCTAACCCAACAGAAACCCTTCTAAACCCTAATCCCTTGGCCATTACCCACTCTCTCGCAATTCTCCTCTGTAATACCAAATCCCTCGGTCGTCACCCT
>JASKGM010000005.1:1677799-1698426 GCA_034509205.1 Ceratonia siliqua | reverse complement strand
AAATAATTATAAAAATAAAATAAAATATTTTATTTTGATAATCAAATATGAAAAATATAAATAATACTATCATAAAGCAAGATATAGGCTGATAGGTTGTATGGTATAATATGACAAATAATAATGAAAATTTTAAAAAAGGTTCAGATTCTTCTAAATCTTGTCGGTCTCTTTATTTTTTTTCAGTTTCAGAATTCAAAATAGGTTCAGACTCTTCTTAATCTTGATTCTGAACAACTCTTCTCTTTTTTTTTCTTCTTTTTTTCGTTTCGATCCGTTTCGATACATTTCGTTTGATTTTCGCCGAAACAAATCAAAATCTTACGATTCATTACTATTTTGAAATTAGAATGTCGTTTCATTTCGGTTTCGCACGAAATCGAAATTTTTCGAGCGTTTCAATCGAAATGCTCGAAATTTAGTTCCTTGGTTTGAGAAATAACTTTCCAAAAGATGCCAATTTGGTCAAAAAGCCTATGAATTTCTCTTCTCACAAAAGCCTCACAAAATGTTAATATATAAGCCAACTCATTTTATCTTATGTTACATTACTCATCATTTTTGTATGCATCAACATTTGTGAGACTATAAAAGAAATTTGTGAAAAAAGCATTATTCACAATAAATCATATAAACTTACTTGTCAAAACTTTTTATAGAAGGTGGGATAATCCTGACATGGAATCGCATAAAAAATAGTAAATAGGAAAAAATTATTCTCTGTCCCACTATTTTTATCACCATTGATATTAGTTGAGTAATAATCAGTATAGTAATACTACTTAAAATTTTTTTTTTCCATAAATCTCACAAATTTATTTCCACATACATTACATCACATTGAACTTAAATTATAATAAATTTGTGAGATCTTGAGTAATATAATTCGTAAGACCAATATTTCTTATATTATCTCACTTTCATTATTACCGTTGTTATCATTGTTATTGTTTTGTGTTTTTTATACAATTAAACTTGTCCTATGGCACATGAGGCTGTTAGATTATGAGTAAGATCCCTCTCTATAAGTTGTCACTTACTCTCAGATATTTTGATCACTTCTTTACCAAGAAAAAAGGTTTTACTGGGAAGGGAATGTCAATATTTGTTAGAATGGAATAATATTAATTAATACATTATCTTTAGTGGGTTAGCCTTGTCACGATGAGTTGAGCCCAACTTAGTTTCATAGCGACTTCTCATATATTGTGATATGAAAATTATTCTCCCATGAGCTCCTCCTTCACGTCTAACCAATTTTTTAAGAGCTTGGCCAAAGGCCACGCATGATTAATGTCTTTAGGGTTAAATACAGTTTTGTTTCTCCTAATATTAAAAAGTTTTAATTTGATCGCTCTCAATTTTCATTAAGTTTATGTTATATTTTCGTTTATTAATAAACAAAAAATAATAATAATAGAGTAAATAAGCAAACCCGTTATTGTTTATCTTAGCATAATTATTTTTAATAAATTATAAAGTGAAATTATCCTAAAACGTGTAAAAAATAAAAGAACGGTTAAATCATGTGCATTCGTTGTAATTTAACTTTATTTTGTCAAATAATTATTTTATATAAATAATAATAAAACCAATCATTTTATGAATGAAAATATAAAATAAGTATTTAATTAAAACTTTTTAAAATATAAAAAAAGAAATTATTTAAAATAAGAATAAAATGATTAAATTAAACCTTTTACAAGGACCAAAATATATTTAAGCTGTTTTTTCCTGGTGTTCTAACAATTTATGCATAACCAATGTGATTCCTGTTATATGGATACCAGTTGAATCTTATACGACTAGAGGCAATGATAAAGATATTTCCCAGAGCTCCACCATTTAATAACACAAATCTCATCCGTCTAACATTTTAAAATATCGTCATTTTGCTTCTGAAATTAGTACCTGTTGAAAAGTTATGCCTATTAGACACCATTTTCGTAGTAGTGGTCGCTAAAACCACAATATAATTGACTCAATTTTATTTTACGACTGATGACTTTTGGCTACATGAAATAAAATTTTAATATTTTCTTTAAAAATATATCAGATTCGTTTAGTATTAGAGAAATTTTATTTATTATTTTTCTGCAAATAGTTCATGATGTAATTGATTATTCATTCATTCATTTTTTAGGGGCTACGTTGTGGTGGACTCAAGTACTTATTGGGCCTTTCCTAGACAGCCGATTTAAAATTTTTATTGCTTTGGAGCAAGAGGTTAGTTGGTCAGTTTTCAATTATCCCAACTTAAGGGTGCGTTTGAATTGAGGGTAGGGCCTTAGCTGGTCCGGTGATCCGGGCTGTTTGCTACGATGAAGCTTATCCCCGCCTGGCCGACCTTAATCTCTGTTATTTTGAGGTCATATTTAGCATTCAAAATTTATCTCGATTTGGTACTGCTCTTGTAGCCTGCATGGAAATAGTACTTTACTCCTAAATGTCTAGTCAAATGCTGTTACTAAAAGAGAAGAAAAAAAAATAAAATTTTTATGAGTAAAGGATTTTTAATTAATCCTCCAAAATCTTAAAAATTCATCCTTTGTTTATGTTTATAAGTTCTCCTAATTTAATAAATTTTGAAAGAAAAACTAATTATTGATTACATCTTCGTTATTTTTTTTAAATTTTAATATCTAAAACAAATTATTAATAATTTTGACGAAAAATCAACTTAAGAAATTACTATAAAAAATTATTAATATTTAATCCTTTTTTTGGGGTTAATTTTAAACATTTAAAGAAAAAAAGTTATCTTTTAACCCTCTATTCCCCTTCCTTCTTCCCTTCTTTTTCTTTGAATAGCATTTTTGGCTTTTATGAATCAGCATAGATAACTTTCTTGCTAAATAGGCAATATTTTGCTTCCAAACACGCAAAACAGCAAACAGAATTTCAATTTACTACAAACTTCTTACAAGCTAGAAATAAATTGGGAGAATCAATTAAGCCTAGTTACATTTTCAATGTTTATGAAGACGGGTGGCAAGGTGAGCTCTCACAAAAGAACTAAATAGCTTCAACCTACTACCCCATTCAGCTGCGTTTCATAATTTACCTACCGACCACTATGATGTCCACTTATATTACTGGAATATATTGTTGCCTTTTTACCACTTGCTTTTCTTCCTACCCTCTTTATGTACAGACCTGAAAAAGCAAGAAGCCGAAAATGGATAAATTTACAGCAAAAACTTCTCCCACTTCCACCATAGCTTTCCAACAAAATAGAACTTAAAGCTATTGCCAATATGGATGCTCATACATTCATAGACAAAGCATGGGCATGTTCCTTATCAGCATTATGATTACTATTCCCAAGGGCACCATTGCTAAGTTTCTCTTCCCTCGTTCTTCCAACTAGCTGTGACTGACTGGCTGATGTATCTCCAGCACCAGAGTTCATCTCTGCTGCCTGAGATACCTCTCAGTAGCATCATGAAGCAACTTCATCATGCTACCAGAATCTGAACCAGGAGATAACTCTTCCTCTCGCTCTGGCTGGATATTGAGGTCAATTTGGCCTTTAAACGGTGAAACTGATGATTTTATCCTGCTAGGATCATCATCAGAACCGTCATTGCTCTCCCTGTTCTGGTTCGGACTACTATCTACCGTATTACTAAGAGGCAGGTAATCATCATCAAGCAAAATCTCAGACGAGGGTACTGGCTGAGGCTGCTGTTGCTGCTGCTTTTTACGTGCTGTCTCTGTTTCTCTCTCTGATTGTTTCTTCTCACGCCGTAACATTAAGGTACGGAAACGCCGCTTCACTGTTAAGCAGACATTACAAGTACATGTTGGTTTATGTTTGGGGCCCTTCCCACTGGGAGGCTGAATGCAAACAATGCAAGAGCACCCAGGTCTATGTCGTGGATGTTTTGTTGTGGCCTGCGCAGATGCTGGGAGAGCCTCACCTTCTCCCAAGATAGCTAGGTTTGCAAGTGTGTCAAGTCCCTCCAATGCTTCAACATTATCAGGATCCTGCTTGCCAGCCTTCACTTTCTTGGAAAAAGCTGCCATAAAAGAGCATTTAAAAACTAAAACGAAATTTTGACCATCAAATTTCATTAACCTTTAAGATATTCTCTTTATGCATGCATGTAGAAGAGAACTTGTCATATGCTAGTTTAGCAGTTTAGGATCTAGAAGATTACATCATACATGACAAGGAATTTAGGACATCACACATGCCTTGGTTTCAGGATATAGAAGATTCACGACAAGGAATCAAGCAATTCAAACCTGAATTACAAGGAGGTAGCAAGTTCTGAAGCTGTTCTGCTGTCAGCTCTTGTGCTGCTGAACAAGAAGATCTGGATGCATGGAGGAATTCAACATAAAAAAAGGAATGATGAATGATCTGAGGTATTGTATCCATCATAATAAAGTTATAATAAAATTTGAGCAGACTATTCTGTGGTATTGTCTTGTTAGAATAATAATGCACTTGGTAAAGGTGACAATGGAATGAGTCAAGGGGCACTGGGTGAAAATTGACAATTTTTCTAGACATGATGCACTTGGGTCCCTTTGGAGAGGTTCCAACGCCAACGAACTCCTGGGAGGCCTTGGAGAAGCCTTCTTGGCAACCTCTGGGATGATTGCACGTGGGTCCTGACCTGGGTTGAGGAATCACCCAAACCCGGTCCATTTTAGGCTCTATTCTTGGGTACCCACTCTTTTAATAGCCCTAAGGGCTGCCATCCTATGAAACACAGTAACCCTATTGGGCTTTGGGTTATGTTCATTGGATGAAATATTACCTCTAGGCCCAACCTGCCTAACCACCCGTTCAGGCTTCCTCTCCACTTGGGTCTAATAAACAACCCTTCAATACCCTGATTTTAACTCTATCCGTAGAGTTCTTTTAAAATTTGTCTCTGCTTCCGTATCTACTATAACTGCTTCCCTCTCTCTCGGAATTCCTTGTATCTCCCTTCTCCAATGGCTGGTAGACTGGGCAGCGGCGGTCTGCCTCCTCACCACATCTGCAAAGCTCAACCCATTATGCTGTAGAGGAAGCTTTGCAGTAGCAGAAACATTAGGAGATTGAGGTTGAACCAACAACTCCTTAAGATGCAGACCAGGACTCCAACTTTTCCACGAAATCCTGCAGGCACAACTATAGAAGACCGTCGTCCTCCACCAAATAACACAATCACAGTCAAGAATTTCCCCCTGGAGTTCTACCTTTGATGAGCTAGAATAACTCTCCCTTCTTCACGACACTTTCTGACAAACTCCCTCCCTATGGAAACCCAATCCAATTAATGAAAAGTAGATAGCAACCAGAATGCACCTTCCCTACTGAGAAAAATACTCTGTAAAACCCCTTCCATGTTCCACCACCCTCAAGTGAAAACAACCACCCCCCTCTTCTAAAGAAAGAACAAAAGATTTGGCTTCTATAGCTAATCTCCTACATCCTCTCATAATTAACTTTATTAAAATCAAAGCACTTCATGTCCATCCAATATAGAAAGCATTGATAAGAGCCAACTGAGAATTTCAGCATGGTCAAGAGCAAGAAAAAAAGGTGCCTGGAGAAGGCAAACAATCTATAGGTGAACTAATTATCATATTACAAGAAAGGGAAATGTGCTCAAATTGAAAGAAATCTTCTTATTTAGTGTATGTTCTCCTCAAAATAGGAATATGATGGCTATGCTTGGCATGTTTATGCAAGTGTAACTGGCATCTTTGTGTAATTTAGATCAATTTTTCATAATCAATAAGTTGTAAATATTTTGGATTTGTGGTTTGCATTAAAATTTTTTGTTGGTTGTTTGGATATCAGAGTTTTGAAACAGTAGAGCAATCTTGAATTGTGTCAAAGCCTTGGCATAAAATTCTCTCTGGTGTATTTATAATTATATTTCTTGTCTACTTTGGATCTAGAGTTTGTAAGACTTCCAGATGTTCTGTTTAATAGAATAAGTCTTCGTTTGCGGGATTCAGATATTTGCATTGCAGTTTCCCAAATTAGTTATTTGAATCATAGTCAAGATGAAATAGATATTTCCATTTTATTGATATTTGTTGACTTTTGATTTTTATTTTTTTGGTTATTGCCAGCTAGTTTTGCCTCTTTTTAAGTCAATTTTTGAATAAATGTAGTTTTTTAATCTCCCTATTACCAAAATTGAGCTTTGTTTACTATTTTTTTTGGCCATTTTTAACTATCAATTGTAATTAAAAACTATTTCTATGATGTTTTGGGCCTTCAATTGTTTAAAAAAAAGTTTCTATTATGTTTTGGGTTCAAATTACAGCCAAAACCAAAACAGGCCCAATCTTTGGGCTTAAACCACCCAAAACCAACCACCATTGGTTTCATTTGGTTCAGCTTTACACACCAAAGCCAAACCGATGGGTCCTCTTCCTCACAAAACCAGTATGAGCAGTTCAATTGGTCAGTTTGCAAAAATCCAACTGAGCCCAACTGCTGAACATCCCCTAGAAAACACTTTAGTACACCACACTTCACTCTTGGCCCAATTCAATTGCATAAAATAAGATGGTCTAATTGAAATAAACTCTTACTCATCTGGGAAGGTTCACTAGTTTCATCTGCACATTTGCAGCACAACAAAACATAGAATAGCACAAGGGACCAAAATGCCTATGAGAACTAAATAAATTACTCTTGTACCTTTCCGGGTCCCATGAATTATCAGAACATGTCCATTTCGGTGGAAGAAGAGCACTTGCTGGCAATTTGCGCCACTTGAGACAATGTTCACATTGTGCCCACTGGATCTTTTCACTGGTACACAAAAAATACATTACTGGGAAGTAATTTACGTGGTTAAATCAACAGAATAATTTACTCAGGTGAAATAAGAATCATCAATTAATTTATAATGTTTTTCAAGTGCTAACTGACTTAAGCATGACAATATAATATACACATAATATCCCTTCAAAAAGCTGCAAGAACCTCCAAAAAGTCAATGTTTATCCCCCAGTAAGAGCAATCATACAAAACCAGAACCCAACATATCATCACCAAAACAACAAATATCACATACAACTTTTTTCCTTAGGTTTCAATTAGCCATGCTATGCATACAACAAAACATTCTATATTCTCTGAAAGCTTTGCATAAGTTATATCAACAAATCTGCAAAACTCAACCAAAACTAAACATGCAACTAAAATTGACTGAAATCTAAATAATCAAGGAGAAGTGATTTACCCCACATTATCAGTTGTGAAAATTGTTGGCTTCCCAAGCACTGGGGAATCCTGTAACAGCATTGCCAGCATAAGGGCTTCCACAATGTATAGAAATTACCAAATTTTTCAAAGGAATAAAGCACCAAGGTGACAACGAAGATTAGACAATTTAACAATGGAAGTACCAATCTAGTAAATTCACTCATTTAGACAAAGATGTATTTCTGTTTAAGGGTTACAGGAGGAGGACGGAAGAATTTAGAGTTAGCACTCACAATCCTGGAACTTGCTAGTCGACCAAATTAGAAAAATAATATACAGAAAAAGTCACGTCCTATTATGTAATAGTTCTGCTAAGACCATATGAGGATAATTTATGGTAGTTGAATGCACACAGTGACTCTCTTCCGGTCTCTTTCTTCTCCGGTCCCCAAAGCCTGTGAGTCTCCTAAACTTTTTATTTTCAGTTATTTTACATAGCTCTCTACTCATGGATCTTGAAATTACATATTAGGTTGACTATCTTTGCCCTAACTAAAGTAGATAGTGGATAAACTATATTACTCGCATCATGGCCATGTCAGAATTTTTGTTTGGTTAATTTTATATGATAAAAGGTTATAAAGAATCACTTGTTCAAAGATGAGAGCATGTTAAGGCCCATCATTAAAAGGGTAATGAACCCTTGCCTTAGGATCATTGTTCTAGATTCTCCTCATTTAACAATTAAAATAAAAATATAAAAAAATCATAACAGTGTCGCATGTTCTGACAACTCCTTCCATTCTGTTCAGGACACCAGATCATGCTGCTAGCAAAATTGTCAGTCAGTGCTGGGAACATTAGCAGTTCAAAATCATTTCTGACATGAAGCAAGAGATATGTACCTCATATTCCTCAAATTCAAATCCCTCAATAACCACAATGCTAGGAACACGGTTAGGAGGGGGACGGAGCAGGCCTTGAGCTTCTTCCCATGTAATCTTCAGCTCTATTAGATCCTCGTTTTCAAATCTTAGACGTTTACTCTTTAAACCCAAGGTGCTACTCTTTCTCTTTCTGGAGATTGATTTGCTGCCCAGTACTTCTTTTGCTATGTATCCTGACTTATCAACTTTAGACCATGCACAAGGATCGGCCAATTCAACCTAAACGACAGAAGAAAAAAAATGAAACCAAGCATAAGAATATTTTTAATGACGAAAATTAGCATTTCAATGCTGGTAGCTTGTAATACTGACTTCACCATGAGCAGAAAATCCATTTCCACTCTTGTTTGTTTCATTGTCCTGCCAACAGAAAATATCATTCAACACTTGTAAATTTTTGGTAGAAATCCAAATTTTAAGCAAACTCTATATAAAGGGATACAGGATGTATAATATACAAAATATGCAACAAAAATAAGCACTGATTTATTAAACAAATGAAATATCATTTATTACAAAATATCCACAACCAGATGATAAGCCTTAGTGACAAGCGGAATCCAGAGAATATATCCATCCACCCAGCCAGGAAAATTGAAGTCATAAAGTACACTAAGGCATTGCAGAACCTTACGTCTACATCAAACATGTAATCTTGAGGATGGTGTACCATTTTCAAAATTGTCCATAGATATTTATTCATTTAAATATAACACTAAAAAAGTGTCCATAAAGACAAAAGCAAAGGACAGATAAATTGACACAAGTGCAAGACTTGACACACTTATAGACGTAATTTTCATTGATCCAACCATTGAAATAGATGTTATTGGGTACTGGGTCTCCCATGATGGGCTCACCTGATCCACGACCCATCTCAATTTTTGAATTCAAATTGAGTCAGTTTTTTGGGGGCTAATGGGAAATTACTTTGGGATGGTTATCTGCTGTTTTAAGTGATATATCAGTTTTTTGGGAAAAACAGACACAAGTAACAGAGGAGAGAAACAGAGAAGTTCATTTTCCTGAGAAAGAGAGAGTGTGTGACTTGTTGTGGATCAGTTTTGTGAGTCCAATTTTGTGATTCACAGGCACTGCTTGGGCTGAGAAGGAGAGCAGTAAATGGCCCACCCAGCCCACCATTTTGGGTGGGTTGGGTTAAAGGTTTTTCAGCCTGCCATTTTGGCGAGTCCCTCCTCTTTTTTTTTTTTGTTACCTACACATTAATTTTATACGTTTTTTCTTAAACCAAAACCAATCCATTTTCATAATACCATTTTGCAATTCCCCATCATCTTTCTCTCTTCTTTACCCATTACTGGTATACGTCTTTGAGGTAAATAAGATCAACTGAGACGAGAATCATATTTACCTAAGATGCAGACACTGAAATACAGAGGTATCTCCACTCTTATTTTGTACAAATGTATTATATGAATAATGTATAATAAATCCTACAGAGAAGAATTAGTGTCATTTGATATTATGTTTTATCTGCTTTAACAAAAACATTTTATTAAAATTTAAATTTATTCTAACAGGAAAAAATAAATGTGTAATAGTTTCATTGCAGATATTTAGGCCTGACAATTCAACTTTTATTTTAGATATAAACATTTTTGAATTTAGTTTTTTAAAAAATTATATTAATCGCCAAACTCGTGATAAAATCTATTCAAAGTTAAAAAAATAATTCGACATATCATTTAACTTTTAATTATATTTATTTTATTTTAAAATTTAAAAAATAAATTATTTTAAAACTTTCAAGTAATTCTCTCACTTACTTTATAAATATTTACTAGTAATTTTTAATTATAAAAATAAATAATATTATCTCACCATTTCATTATTTCTTTAAAATTTAAAAACATATTTATTACTTTCACACTTTTTATAAGATGGTTTTATTAAACGAAGATATCAAATGAATTCAAAGTCATATATAATAATTTAAATAAGAGTTTTATGTTTTTTTTAATTTTTAATTTTTCATGTATTTTAATATGCATTTTAATAATTAATTAATTAAAATAAAAAATTTGTTAAAATCTTAAAATATATCTATGGGAATTAATATATGTTAAAAAATTAAAAAAAAAATTGTCTATCTACTGTGTTCTTTTTGAAACTTGAACAAAAAATTATTAAAGGCATAAAAGCACATCTTCTCTCCTTTTAGGAAATGTTTAGTACTACCGGCAAACTCACTTGAGTGTGCCGGCCTCTCTCATAAGAGAGAAGGGCCCCACTTCTCGAGGGGCCCCACTTCCACTCACACGCACTATAATTTCCCCCCTCCTTTTTCTCTTTCTGCACCATCAAACCCTTTAATGGCAATTTTTTGTATGTAGCATTATATGCCATGAAATTTTAAAGGTACTATTATATGATAGAACTTACAAAAAAAATTTCATGACAAACCAATTTGTAATTTGAGAGAAAAATCAACTTAATTTTCGGGTTTTCGCATGGTCAAACGGCTAACTTTAGAGGGCGTTCATTGTGTTGTGCATCATTGTTTGCAATTCATATACTGTTAGAAAGCTTGTTTCAAGGGCTTTCCAACGGTATATGATTTGTTAAAAATAATTGCAAATTGAGAAAGTTATGAATGCTTGATGTTTGACATTCAAACTGACTTTTCAGGAAATTCCAGAACTTGTGATCAAACAGCCAACTTTCAAGGCTTGGCATTTTCTGTACACTTGTTTTCTAAGAGTAAGATATCATTGGAAAACTTGTTTCAAGAGCTTCCAACAGGATGGAAAGCTTGTTTCAAGAGCTTCCAACAGGATGGAAAGCTTGTTTCAAGAGCTTCCAACACGATATCATTTGTTAAAAATGGATTTAAAATGAAGGAGTTATTACAAGTTGAAAATCATGGTTTGCAATGCAAACTCCAGAAATCAGAAACAACTCCGAAAAAAAAAATCACAATCCCCTCTCACTTAGGCGCGTGAGACTCGCCCCTCCATGCAATGGATATGAAATTTTCGGGACAGACCGGAAATACTGTGATATGATGACTGGTAGGATCAAATGGGCCAAAACAGCCCTCTAGGACATGTGTGGACTGCACACCCGCCTTAGGCACGTGAAGTCACAGCCAATTATTCTTTATGCTACCAAGGAAGTGATTTGGACTTGGTGGGTTATTCCGATGCTGATCGGGGTGGTGATCTGGATGCAAGAAAATCAACTTCAGTTTATGCATTCTTGTTAAACAATGGAGCTATACCATGGAAGCAGAGTTTGTAGCATGCTCTGCTGCATTGCAAGAAGCAGTTTGGATGAAGAGATTCTTGGAACATCTGGGGGTAGTTGGTGAAACAGTAGATCTGACGTTAATCTACTGTGATAGTCAAGCAGCCATTGCTTTCACCAAAGACCCTAAGTATCATAGCAAGACCAAGCATATTGTCAGAGATGTCATAGAACAGAAGGACGTTTCTCTACAATATATTTCTACGCATGAGATGTTAGCAGATCCTCTAACTAAGCCATTCCTAGGGATGTGTTTTTGGAACATGTAAAATCTCTAGGCTTGCGTAGGTTATGAGTAGATTGTACTTTATCATAGAACTTGAAAATCTAATGAAATATTTGTTTTTCCAGACTTATAGATGTAGTAAGCTTATCTTAAAATCCACATACATAGATACATCATACAGGTTGATGAGATTGGCTCTCTCACAAGAGCAATCGCTTTTGGCGCTCATGAGGAGCGAGCAAAGATGAGACATGTATTCTTAAGTGCCAGGTAAGGAAGCGAAAGCGCTGTAGTGGCGAATAAGAATACAAAACATAATGAAAACGTTGGTGAAAGACCAAGATGAGATCTAAAGAAAATACATAAGTGGATTGAAATATGGATTCCCACTATCCATATTACCTATAGCCGGATGCGAGACCTCTTCTTGGCACCATGATGGTGAGCATAATGGTAGGACTCAGTTAGGTACTGAGTGTGCCTAGACTGAGATCTGTGCTGTGTAAATAATGAAAATTGACGTACACTCTTATAAAATTAAGGGATACACCGTGACATGCCTTTCATACTGCATGTTCTTATTGACCGCACCTGGGAAGCAAGTGAATAGAATAGATCCCTGCTTCATCGCTGTGAGTGCTAAAAAGGATTAAAACAATACTTATCCATGCCCTGATTACTTTGACAGTATCATAAGGAGATGGGTTAGTGACTACTATTTTAGCATATCTCTAATGGTCATGATAATTCGGCCTAAAAGAGATGTGACTAGGAAAGCGGCTATCCTTGATCAGAGTGATATACGGACAAAAGAAAGATCACTTGAGTATACACAAGATGCAAGTATGTGAGACTGGTCCATTATGATGCCATTCAATATGGCAACATAATTGTGGATACTATGCATGCATCTGTTGAGAGGCTGAACACTGAGTTCAATGGAACTTAAGAGAGATTAGTGAAGCCACAAGAATTGTATACAAACAAGTGAATCTAGGGCATGCAAGGGACTTTCTTGTCACATAATCACGTGACACAATAAAAAGAGTTGTAGTCTCTTATGCTGGTCTGAAAGGATTTCAAGTATAAGAGCTTCCAATAACAGTCCTCAAGTGGTCACGACAAGTCACGCTGTATGAAAGACTCGAAAGGAAGAAACATAAGTCTCTGTATCATCCCATCATGTGCGAGTGGGAGACATCGGGTACTGGGTTGCCCATGATGGGCTGACCTGATCCATGACCTAACACAGTTTTTTATGTCAAATTGAGTCAGTTTTTAGGGGGATAATGGGAAGTTATTTTGGGATGGTTATCTGATGTTTTAAGTGATATATCAGTTTTTTGGGAAAAATACAAACACAAGTAGCAGAGGAGAGAAACATAGAAGTTCATTTTCCAGAAAGAGAGTGTGTGTGTGACTTGTGGATCAGTTTTGTGAGTCCAATCTTGTGATTCAAAAACACTACTTGGGCTGAAAACGAGAGCAGTAGATACAATACAGAGAAAGGTAAGCAACTCTAAGTCTTTTTACAAATGTAATTATCATGTTGATCTTGCATGTCAAATTTTTGAAAAATTAGATAACAATAAGCCTGCATTCAAATAGTTGATAATTTCTTTATTTGTATATTGTATGTTAATGTATAATAAAGTGAATATGATATAAACGATTGGAACTTTTAATCCATTGGTAGATTTTGTGAGAAACTCATCCTACTAAAAGTTATTCTATGTTGTAAGATTGAGTTTGATTAACTCTGGTGTCGATGGATCCCTATATATATGAACTAGTTCCATGCATATAACTTTCCACACAAGCATCCAGCTAAAGTTTGATCTAAACAACCACAGCTTCAACCAATATAGAATTTACACTCTAAAACATAAATTATAAATTAAAAAATTTATATTCATTACTCAAGGCCATACCTGATCAGAGGTAGCGCTTGAAGCCTTTCTAAAACCCATAACCAACCTCCCTTCGGGCTCCAACCGACTAAATGTTACTGAGGAAATGAAATTAACTCAGCCAGAAAGTAAGAGACCCAGAATGCTAATCACTCAATCACAACAAGATGGTACAATAAACAGTAGAGGGATGTGGAAAAGACACAAAAAAAACAGAAGACAACAGACATCATCTAAGGCCAGATCTTTGAGCAGATTAATTTAAAAGACAAGATTACAAGAATAAGTAATATGTCTAGAATTATCAGCCAAGATTTAGCACTGAAGAAATTGTAGTATACAAAACTCCAGTTAATGATCAATTTCAGATTAGGAAGAACTTCAAACTAGACAGAGGGTCACAAGAAAGGTTCATGCCAATCTGACACATGAAGGAGGCAAGTTTCAATTAGCAGGAACCAAGAAGAATATTCAATTATACATTCCAACACAAACACATGAATTACCTTTAGAACAATTTCTTACCTGTGTCACCTGCTTGCAATTGCATGGACTGTATGCAGGGGGTGACACCCTCTAAGACATACATTCTGCTGTTATTGTTGGGCCAAAAGCGAAACTGAAATATCCATTCTTTGCCTTTTGCATCAAGAATTTTAAGTGGCAATCCTTCAGGCTGCGATATTAGTGGAAAGTAGGCCTGTCTCATAGAGAATAATATAATATTATACGAACTTCGATTAGATGTTAATAAAAAAACTAAGATATCTAAGCCAAATAAAGCATAATATACTGTTAATAGCCAAGAAGCTTCTCCCAAAATAACACAAATGAGAGTCTCTACTCCCTAGTTTTCGAAACTGCACTTGAATAACAAGAACAATGAAATGTTTTTTAATAGAAATTGCACAAAGTAAACATGGTCCATGGAACCGTAACCATAATTCTGGTTATTAACCAAATACTGTACATCCAATACGCATCAAGTTGTTTTTTCCAGTGCATTGGATATATATAAGATTGCATTGTATTATAATTGGTGGTCACAGCCAAATTATCAGTATATGACTATATTCAACAAGGGAAGATACAATTTTAACATGTTCCTTCTGTAGAATAAAACTTTCTATTTACTAAGGGGCTGTTTGTTTGGGCTTTTTAGAGAATTTATTTTCTTCTTCTCCTACAGGAAGAAAGAATTTTTTTTAAGGAAAAGTTATTTTATGTTTGGATGTAATAATTTAAAAGAGCTTTTGAAGTAGGATGAACAATTTTAAAAATGAAGGTTTCTCTCTCTTCTTATTTTTCTCCTTATCAGCAAAAGTTAAAAATTTTAACTTCTCCTTATAAGAGGTTTTCTCTATTTTCATTTATTTATCCGTTTTCTATAAGCCCAAACAAACAGGTATATTTTTATCAGAATGTATTATTTTTTTAAAAAAAGTAACTTATTATCAGAATAAGCCCAAACAAACAGAGCCTTAAAAAGGAACTTTTGGTGTCTCACTCACTACAATCTTTCTTTCATTTCCTTTTTATTTTTTGCTAAAAGAAATTTATTTAAAAGAGATAACAAAAGACGACCAGAAATCCTCCTAAAGAAACACAAGAAACAAAAGGATGCCTTGGCTCAAGAAAGCCTTCCAATACCTCTACAAATAGTTGAAGGCATTCCCCTAAACAAACAGAAAGCAGAGACAAGAATAGGAGACTATCCTGACCCATATCAGATGTTTGGGTAAGAACCCTGGCTGGATTACTCTAGCATTGTGTTCTAACCAAATCCACAACACTGTCATTTTACTCTCCTGACTTCTCCAACAGCAACAATAAGAAATGATAAGAAAATTCTCTAAATTGTTAGTCTAGACCAAAAGATCCTAAAATATGCTGCTACAGGGGCCTTTGCGCCTGCAACAGATTATTAGCACCAAATCTATCAAGCATCACAGTCCAAACCAATGTCTTGACCTTAAAGGAAGCTTTAACCTTTTAGAAGGAAGTAGTATGGGCTGAATTGCGAATGGAAAAATTCTGGAGTAAGAAATTATTAAAAAATAAGATTTACAAGTCATGTGTCTGGAAGAGTCCGGAGTCCATATCCACACATCAGTAGAGAAACAAGAGCAGAAAGAATCAAGAATAACCAAACCAAAAGATTCCAAGTCATTAAGGTTCCTAAAAAGTGAAAATTCCAACAAAAATGGGAACCTTGAGCAGAAAAGAATTGAGAAATAGGAGAATTATGCAAGGTAGAAATTTTATTCATGTGTGAAAAATAAACCAAGAAAAAACACTCCCCTGCCCACAAATCCTCCTAGAAAAAAAATGAGTCAACCCCGCTTGCAAAGAACATAAAGAAACAAAAGAAGGGAGTACCAGAGATATGAGCCTGCACGGACTCCCACACTATTGAACTCACTCTCAGCATTGGAAGTCCCGATTATTGTGGTTGTCAGACTAAGGATGTACTTCTAGACACCAGACTCCTTAATCTGACCCCCCCCCCTGGTCCAGATTACAACATACCTCCCAATTAATCAAATTATCCATCTTAGTATCTCTAACTCCTGACCACAAAATGTCTCTCGTGACTTTCTCAATCCTCTTTGCCACCCCAACAGAAATCTTAAACAACAAGTAAAATATGGGAATTTTTGACATATATGAAAATTAGAGAAAAGCTTAAAAAAAATATAGTCTTCAAGCCTTTTATTTGTCTAGATCCCACATTGTCTTTCTGGATACCACCTCCTTGAAATCTCACTTTAGTCTCCTACACTTTTCATCCATACTAGATATTAGTATAAGCCTTCTATGAAAGGCCTATTAGTATATACCTAGAAAATTTAGTAACCTCAACCACAATAGACTTGAGGCCATCACAACTGATTCCCCCTCCACCTCCAACTACTTAATCAAACTCTCCCGTCTTTTGCCACTAGCTACTTGATGGAAGAAACCAGAGTTGGCATAAGCAATCTCTTTAGCCCATTTAAGCCTGATTTCTGCCTCCAATCAATCTCCTTCCCAGTAATACCTCCTCAAAATCATTCCCAAGAGCAGCTAGTCTAATCTATTGATCATCCACTAATACACCTTCCCTTCCTAATTTCTTGCAAAATTTACTGCTACTTAGATCTAATCCAAAGCTCTTAATTCCACAGGTTTGCTTATCTTTGTTTTATAGAAACTTCTTTATGAACTTGTATTCTCCCAAATCCTAAATTCATAAATGAATTTATTTTTTAATTAATCTAAAAAAATAATAAATTTCCATTTTAGTTATCTTTAGTTATGTTATATAGGGTCTGTCCGCTCTAAGGAAAAAAGATAAGAATAAAAACAAATGAAAGAAAGAGAAAGGCCCAATCCCGATCATAATGAAACATTCCCTTGTTTTCATTCGGAAAGGTTAAAACTAAGACGCAAAAAAAAAAAGGAATCGACCGTTCAAGTATTCCAAATTGCATGAGAAAAATGAGTCAACATTACAATCTTCCCACCACTTCTTAACCTGATTGTAAAAAGTTGATGAGCCCAAAATTTTCAGAACTAGAAAAGAGTTGGACCTCAATGAATCTTACGAGTTACTATAGACTCCAACATAATTTCATTTGAGCATGCGACCTAGGGGATGTTCTTGTGCAGTGCCCCCAGATCACATCGTCAGTTTCTAGGAGCAAGGCCATGTCTTCTCACATTGATAGATTCTAGGCCTCTACTCTGTAGTGCATGGGAAAACACTTTTCCTAGTCATGTGAATGAAGTTTTACCCCTCCCAGTTCCTACAATATATTATTACCTTCCAAGTGAATACCAGTGAACAGAAAATAGTTGCATTTTTTGCTATAATAAAATTGATGCCTCATTGGACAGTATGCACCGAAATTCCAAACAAGGAGCATGCCATTGTACACTATTACAGGACAAAACGAGAATTTTGGCATGCATGCATTACAAATGCCAGACAGCCAATTGTCCATTACGTTAAAGGTCAGTTCACTATCAACATTATGCATCAAAAAAATGTTACAGTCAATTGAAAGAGACTTTTTCCCACAAATAGCTTGAAGAAAAGAATCTCAAGACTAACCTCTGCACATTTTTTGGGTAGCACTAAACGCCCAATTCGCCCAGCATCACTAGCACTCAAAGTTTTTTGAAACAATGGAGTGATTACAGAATTAGAACTTATATAAAGTTAAGGGACAGTAGCTTACTGAATGATTATAGAAATAAATGGAAAAGACACTATTAGAAAAATTATAAACTAAAACCATGCTCATTTGTGATTTGAAGGATACTCTAGCGATATTTGTTGTAGCTCCTGATCAGTCCACCTGGGCCAGTTACGTGGCAGTAACTGGTTCCTTCCTCGGGCATCTGCCCGAGGCCGTCCACAGCGAGGCTGACTTTCACCAGAGTCCAGTGCAATATGCACAGTACCACTAAATTGCTTTCCTGGATGAGGTGGAGTTTGCTGTGGATGACTTCCAGTTACCCCAATTTGAGCATTCCTTTCGTTTGGAGATGCATAAGGTGCAGTCAAACCAAATGGTTGTGTAGATGAATCTTCCTCCTTCAGAGAAGAAGGCTGCTGGCAGATATTTAAACATGAACTTGACTTCTCATCATTCCTCATTCCTGCAATATGGTGAAAAAATCAAGCTGTGGAAATCTCCATGTCATTAAGGAAAATCCTCTATCTTCTAACCCCAATATAGAAAAAGTAAAATGCTGATACAAGACCAAAGTCTGCATTACCATTCATAAGCATCATTTCCCGTGCACCAAGCTTAACGCTCCAATTAACTGATATTCCAGACAAATCCTCATTTTTCTTTTCCAGGGAAGAGGCAGGTAACCTTTCATTGCCATAAGTTTTACCAACATTAGTTGATGTTGATAATTCAACTAGAGAGGGCACATCTGGATGCCGGTCAGGTGAAGAAACTGAATTGAACAGACTGGGTGCCTGCTTCCATGGTACAGGACCTGATCCAGCTAACTGATTCCAATTTCTTGCAGACAAGTCTCTAAGTCTTTCGGATAAACGACTTTGAAGGGAATAAGATTGTGGCCATGGCAGATTTGATGGCTGAGATACAGATAAGATCAAAGTGTTACATATAAAATGACCATAATCATGAGATATTGTCCAAGCATCATGACAAAACCTTGAGTTCCTCATTTGCTCATCGAGAAGTTCATGATTAAAAATATATGCCAAAAATGGCAATGGAATATCATTTTGCAAGTAAGAAAGAGGAACAAGATATTTTTAACTAAGGATAACCTTGGGGAGAAATAAAAAAAGGCAAGCCCAGACTGGATGGACATTTAGAAAGTTAAGACATGACAGCAACATGATAAATGAGGTAACAGTAAAAGATGTAGAAAGAGAGGAAGGGAAAAAGGAAAGAAAAAGGACAAATCTAACGCAGAGTGTCAAAAAAAAATAGTACCTTAATAATACACGCATTGTCAAATTTGGATAAATTTTAATTTCTAGACAGACATGTCAAGCTGGAAATTAATCAAAAGGGAGCGGGGGAAGGAGAACTACAGAATAATTCAAGAGAATCACTATAGCTACCCATCATAAATCATAATTGATTACAACAAAAAAGTTTCCTAGTCTACTGCCAAACAGAAAGAAGAATTCCAGCTTCAACATATTTCAATTTTGTAGATGACAATCATTAAGAAGACAGTATTTTTCCACATACTTTTCACATGAACTGATCAATATACTTTTCATATTAACTATCTTGACAATATTCAATTTCACACAAAGAGAGTCTTTTCTTTCTTCTCCAATGTTGGAAGTCCCACATTGCCTAGGCAGGTTGGTTAAGTGTTGGATATAAGCGTAAGGCAATCCTCACCTTACAAGCCGGTTTTTAATGATGAGTTCGACCTAAACACTTAAGACCACACTTTAACATTGTATTGGAGTTGGGCCTACGCCACGCGACAGAGATATTCTGCCTCTGTTGGTGGTGTACTAGGTTCACTCCTCCATTGTGAAGGGGAGTGTTAGAAGTCTACATCGCCGGAGTAGGTTGGTTAAGTGTTGAATATTGATATGAAATCAGTTGTAGCAACTCGGATCAACAATCCGGAAACCCAAATGCAAGTGCTCAAAACCAAAGAAACATAGCCGAGATAAACTGATATATTGATTTAACAGCAAAACCAGCTCGCACAATAACCTCCAACAGAGAAGTATTAATGAAACAATAATACCTAAAGATAAGAGGGTGTTTGAGAGACCCTCTGCTCTCCCAGCAGTCCAAACAGAATTTTCTGATATCCCCTCTAGGTTACGGATACCCAGCTAAAGAGACCACAGGCATTACACAAAACAACCATACACTAGACAAAACGAATGAGCCCAAAACAGAATAAAACAATGTAGCCCAGCAGACAAAACAAAGACAACAGCCAAAATAAAAACATAATAGATAAGACAATGAGGTCTATTTGCTTCCCTGCTGTTGTTTCCTACGATTGCTGTAGGTGAACTTTAGAGGAGCTCTATCATTACCCGCCACCCAAAGAGTCACCTTGTCCTCAAGGGGAAAGGTGGGAAATTGTGAGCGGATATTCTCATATGATTCCCAAGTGGCCTCACACAATGGGAGATCACGCCATTTAATTAAAATATCAGGAGCAGCCGTGGATCCGGTGGCATTAGGCCTTACTCCCAACACTGTTTTTTGTTCTACCATTAGTTCCCAACCCGAATATAAATTGCTTGGCAAGTGTTGAGTAGGTTGGGTGAAACCGTTGGCCTTGCGGAGTTGCGAGACATGAAAAACAGGATGAATGCTGGCTGTTTCGGGTAACTGCAGCTTGTAAGCCACCTTACCAATGCGCTAAAGAACTTGATATGGCCCGAAAAACCTTAGAGATAGTTTTTCATTCTTCCTTCTTGCCACCAATTTCTAACGGTATGGCCGGAGTTTGATGAGAATAAGGCCTCCCACCTCATAATTCACATCTCTGCGTTTACCATCCGCAACACATTTCATCTTTTGTTGTGCCTTAAAGAGATGAAATTTCAGATCATCCAAGATGGCATCTCGGTCTTCCAACTG
>JASKGM010000005.1:1667529-1677699 GCA_034509205.1 Ceratonia siliqua | reverse complement strand
TATTTGGGGGAATGGGGCTGTGGTGACCTGGCACTTTTTGTCCTGTAGTGAGGAGGGAGGTTTTAAGGAGGTGTATGTTTTCTTTTGGGGCTACAGAGAGTTTTGGAGGAACAAGGGGGAGACCTAACTCCCATATTGCTAGGAGGGTAATCTGAGTATGGCAGGCTACTTTCATCCTCATCGGAGACTGGTTTTGCTATCTTTCTCTGGTTCTTGCTATTAATCTGTTATTTCCTTTGGTGTCACTGTTGTTTACTTCTGGTTTTGTGGTTATTTCCTTGTCATTTTGCTCTGTTGCATTTCCCTGTATTATACCTACTGTTATCATTGAAACCTGGCTGTTTGGGCACTTTATTATCAATATAACAGTGGATTATTCAGTATCTTTGTATTTTCTGGTTTGAGTACATGGGTTTCCATCATCATTTAATTAATTTTATGTGACAAACGGATATATAAGATTACTGTGCAAAGACGAAAGCATATTAATCCCATTATTGGTGCTCGACACTTTAGGAATGGTCGGGGATTTATCCTCTCCATATACACTCTAAAAGGGGTCGTGTAAACTTGGTTTAGGATTGTTATTCTAGATTGTCCTCACTAACATTTGGAAATGAGAAAGTTTCCATCACAGAGTCACAACTCACAAATACTAACAACTTCAGTGGTTTTATTCAGGACCATCAGACCACATGGTGCTATCAAAATTGTGCCTGCCAGTGTTTTTGTCACATTTATCCGGATTTTTTTTAATTTAAGCAATTGTTTCTGTGATCTGTGCAAAAGAAAGTTTTAGGAATATTCAACACAAGGAACATCTTTCCACCATGGAAAGCAAATTTGAATGATAGATTCAGAATAAGACATAACCAAAAAGCATAATAACATTACAAGTTTAAAAAAATTTCTGACATGAAACAAGAGCAAAGGTACCTCATATTCCTCAAATTCAAAACCTTCAATCACCACAATGCTGGGAACATGGTTACGAGGGGGACGGAGTAGGCCTTGAGCTTCATCCCATGTAATATTCAGCTCTATTAGATCCTCGTTTTCAATTCTTAGACGTTTACTCTTCAAACCCACGGTGCTACTCTTTCTCTTTCTAGAGATTGTAGATTTGCTCCCCAGTGCTTCTTTTGCTATATATCCTGACTTGTCAACTTTAGACCATGAACTAGGATCTGCCAATTCAACCTACATGACGCGTGAAAAATGCAACCAAAATTGAGAATATCTTATATGTTGTACATTAGTAGTTCCAGTGCTGTTAATTTTGTAATACTAACTTCACCATGCGTAGAATATCCATTTCCAGTCTTATTTGTTTCATTGTCCTGTCAACAGGAAATATACAGCCAACAGATGTAAGTTTTCAGTCAAATACAAATTTTCCACAAACTCTATATAAATGGATAAAGGATGTGCATCATACAAAATATACAAAACAAATAAGCATTGATTTAATACATTGATGAATTGTCTTATTATTATAAATTATCCACACAGTCACACCAGATGATTGTCCATAGTAACCTGTGCTGAGATCAAAACAACATATCTATCTAAAATTTAAGTCATAAACTTCCCCAGGGAATTTTAAAACCTTCAGTCTGCATCAACCATGTGATCATGAGGATGGTTTGTCCCACTTTCAAGAATCCATACATGTGTCATTCATTATATTTGAAATAATGAAAATAACTCCTAACCTCCAAGCTAGTTTCATATGTATAATTTCCATACATTAATCCAGCTAAAGCTTGAGCTAAGCAAGAACAGCATCAATTAACCATCAAAGTTACACTCTAATAAATATAATTACACAGTAAAAAAAATAATTATACTGACATTGATCAAGGTTATACCTGGTCAGATTGAGTACTTGAAGCCTTTCGAAATCCCATAACCAACCTCCCTTCTGGCTCCAACCGACTAAAGGTCACTGCAGAAATAGATTCAACTCAGCCACAAAACAAGATAACTTTATAATCACTCAAACACATGGTACAACACACAGTTGAGGGCTTTGAAAAAAGACAAAACACATAAGTCAACGGGAATCATCTGAGGCCAATCTTTGAGATAAATTTAGAAGACCTGAATACAAGCATAAAAAATATAGCTAGTATTATAATGCAACTTTTGACATTGATCAAACTCTGAAGTACAACAATCCTGTGAATAAAATAAAGTAGCATCAATGTCAAATGTGGAACACAGCGGAAGAACTCCAAAGCAGACAAAGGGTCATTAGGAAGGTTCAAGCCAATCTGACTCATGAAAATGCCATTAGCAGGAACCAAGAATATTGAATCATATTTTCCAATATATGAATTGCCTTCAGTATGCTTACCTGTGTCACCTGCTTGCAATTGCATGGACTGTATGCAAGGAGTTACACCCTCTAAAACATACATTCTGCTGTTATTGTTGGGCCAGAAGCGAAACTGAAATATCCATTCCTTGCCTTTTGCATCAAGGATTTTAAGTGGCAGTCCTTCAGGCTGAGAAATTTGTGGAAAGTAGGCCTGTGATGTAGAAAATAATATAATATTATACAACCTTCAATTAAAATTATATTGCTGGAGACCACCAAGTAATCCGACTAATGCACACAGCTATTCAAAATGATCCAGATGATGGTCTCTTATTATTGAAACTGCACTTCAATAGCAGCAAGAACAATGAAATTATTTTTTATACAAGTTACACAAAGTACATGGTCCATTGAGCCAATACCATAATTGTAGTTATTAACCATATACAGTATATCAGTGATCAACTTTTTTTTTTGTTTACTTCATTATTGTGTGCTATGCAATGTGCACATGGATATATAAGACTGCATTGTACTATTCTTGGTGATAACAGTTGCATTGTCAGTTTATTTGATAAGAAAGGATAGTCAAGACACAATATTGACATTTTCATTAATCAAACTCTTTCATCTTTTGCCACTAGCTAATTGAACAAAAGAAACTAGAGTTGGCCAAAGCATTTTTTGGGTGATTGAAGCCAGATTTCTGCCTCCAAACAATCTGTTCCCTCATTAAAATCATCCTAAAAGCAGCCAGTCTAGTTTTTTTATCATAGGATAAACCACCTTGACTAGCTTATCTCTTGAAAAATCTCGTTAATTAGATCTAACATCCCAAAAACTCTTTGTTCCACTGCTTCAGCTCATATCTAGTATACAGCAACTTATCCATAAATCTGTAATGTTCCCAACCCTCAGCACTATAATAGTCTTGTTACTCCTTAACCTTTTGCAAAAAGCATGATGATAAGTGCAGTATTTCCAAACCAGACAGCAGTGAGACCTCAAGTAATTTTACTACACTTCAATGTAATTTCCATCAAGCATGTGACCTAAGGAATGTCCTTGACTATAGCCCAGTTCACTTGGTCAGTTTCTAGGGGCGAAACCACGTCTTCTCACACTGATAGACTCTTGATCTCTACTGTTTAGTGTTTGGGAAGACGCTATTCTGATCTTATGAATGCAAATTCACCCCTCCCAGTTTCAAATGCAAATTCTGATCTTTATTATCATCATTACTTTCCAAGCAAATACAAGTGAAAGGAGAATAATGCCATTCTACTATATGGCCCTAAAATAATAATTAGAACCTCAATATGCAGCATATGCTAATTGACATTCCAAACAAGAAGCATGTCATCGCATACAGTGTATCTAAGAAACATGAACACTAACATGGATACAAGACACAACACAAACATGGACACTGGCATGGAAAAATCTTAGGAGTCTAGGTACTTTTTGAAGTGTCATGTGGTGTTCAGTTTGAGTGTTAGACATGTGTCAAACAAACATGACTCCATTTTTAAAGCATCCAGGCTTCATAGTTGTATACAATTACAGGGTAAAACAATAATTTTCGAATGCAAGCACTACACATGCCAGACAGCAATTGTCCATAATATTAAAATTCAGTTTACTTTGAACATTATGCATCAACTAAAGTTATGGTCAACAAAATTACTTTTTTCCCACTAATAGCTTGAATAAGGGAATCTCAATACTAACCTCTGCACATTTTTTTGGTAGCACTAAACGCCCAATTCGCCCAGCATCACTAGCACTCAACGTCTTTTGGAACAATGGGGTAATTACAGAATTAGAACTGGAATATCATTAAGGATTTATAGCTTGCTCAATAGTAATCGGACATAATTAGAGAAGGCAATGAATTAGAAAAATTATAAAATAACCACCATGTTCATTAGTAATTTAGAGGATACTCAAGAGAGATTTGTTGTAATTCTTGATCAGTACACCTAGGCCAGTACCGTGGCAGTAACTGGTTTCTTCCTCGGGCATCTGCTCTAGGCCGTCCATTTCGAGCTTGTGTTTCACCTGATGGGTCATGTGCATTATGTACAGGGCCACTAAATTGCTTTCCATGAGGAGGTAGAGGAGCTTGTTGTGGATGACTTCCAGTTACACCAATTTGACCATTTCTTTCGTTTGGAGATGCATAAGGAACAGTCAAACCAAATGGTTGGGTAGATGAATCTTCTTTCAAAGGCTGTTGGCACATATTTAAGCATGAACTTGACGTTTCATCATTCCTCATTCCTGAAATATAATGAAAATAATCAGGCTATGTAGCCATCTCTTTGCCATTCTTCATTCTCCTACACCTCATTAAAGAATAAGTAAAATGCTGACAGAAGATCAAAGCCTGCATTACCATTTATAAGCATCATTTCCCGTGCACCAAGCTTAAGGCTCCAATTAACTGATAGTCCAGATAAATCCTCATTTTTCTTTTCCAGGGAAGGAGCAGGTAACCTTTCATTGCCATAAATATTGTCAACACTAGATATTTCAACTACAGAGGGCACATCTGGGTGCAGGTCAGATGAAGAAACCGAATTGAACAGACTGGGTGCTTGCTTCCATGGAACAGGACCTGATCCAGCTAACTGACTCCAATTTTTTGCAGACAGGTCTCTAAGTCTCTCGGATATTTTCTCAGATAAACGATTTTGAAGAGAAAAAGGTGGTGGCCAAGACAGATTGGATGACTGAGACACAGACTACAGAATATAAAGTCAATAAGAAAGCAGTTTTACATCTAAATGGATTATTAATCATGAGATATTGTCCAACCATCATGGAAAAACCTTGAATAGGAGCTCATTTGCTCATAATGAAGTTCAAGACAAAGAGATATAAGCCCAAAATTGCAAGAAGATATTATTTTGTGAGGAACAATATTTTTATCTTCAGTTAACCTTGGGGAGAAAAACAAAGGCAAGCCTGGACTGGATGATTATTTTAAAAGTTAAACAACACAACGCCATGATAGAGGTGACTATATAATATGTAGAAAGAAGGGGAGAGGAAAAGGAAAGGAAGAGGACAACAATTTTATCGCAAGAGGAGTGTCAACAAAACGTACCTCAATAATTTACAGACCATCAATTCTAGATACATTTTTATTTCCAGACAGACATGTCAAGCCAGAATCAAATCCAAGAAAGAGTGTGAAAGAGGGATGCACATAACACATATATCAGGCAGGTTACTTCATACTATACAAAGCCCAAAAAGTGAATCAAGGAAAAACAAAACACTAATGTCCTAACAGTGATAGAAAAACCTACCAAAATAATATTTTTCCGGGCACATGCAATGCATTCAATTCCTCCAGGATCCAACAACGTAAAGGCATTACATGAAACAATACACCCACAATGAATCCCCTACAAATGAAGATTCATCGTCAAATAATAAATATCCAGAATGAGCCTGGGGACATATGTAAAATTATTTGGCATCTAACATACATATAGCACTTGAAGCAATTACAATAAAGATGAATGTAAAATTATTTGGCATCTAACATACATATAGCACTTGAAGCAATTACAATAAAGATGAGGCTCACCTTCCTACATGTCTCACAAGTCCTCCAACCAGAAGCATTCAAGTGAAAAATCTCACAGAATCTTCCTTCTTCAAAAGCAGAACTAAGTGTCACAGAACAAAGCCAAACTTTAAAGAAGGTATAGCACATATGCATAGCATATGAAAACAAAATCAGAACAAAACATTAGATGAGCAATGGGCATGATTATTAATAAAGCCAATTTACTTCTCGATTCAGAGATACATTAACAAGTAAAACCAACCACTAGGTATTCAGCCATTCATTTCCAGCATACACAAACAACTGGTTATAAAGCCAACATTCATGCAAGCAACAAGGTCAACCTCTGGTTATTAAACCATATAAGAGATAATAAATCCTCTCATGCAAGTGAGAACAAAATTATTTTTGACCAGATAACATATGGGATCCCATTTGGATTCCATTCTGTCTGATACATATTCCAACTGCAGGAGGTAAAAAAATGTTACGCATTGCGCAATAAAACTCCAGAAGAAAATACACAGGCATACACATCCACACACACAAAAAATCCTTTTAACTCATCAAAAAAATAGGACATCCTTTTATTAGTTGAATGAATGAATATATTGCCTGTAATAACAAATCCTTCCTTCTCTATAGTTAAATAAGTTTGTACTGTCAACTAAATGACACAATCATGATTCTATAACACTTATACAGGCATTTCTTCTGCTCAAAAACATAGAGAATCAATAGCATTGCATTGCATAATTTTGGATGATGCTTTGGTGGCTAATGAAGTTTTGGAGGACACTGAATGCCATAAGCAGAGGGGTTTGGTGTTTAAGTTGGAACTTGGATCCTGAGAAGGCCTACGATAGGGTTAGTAGGGGTTTCTTAGAAAAATCTTAGCCATAAAGTAATTGGGGATTGGTGAAGATAATTGATAAGAGGTTACCTTTAGTCTGTGGTGTTCTCTGTTCAGAGGGCCAAAGTCCTAGTTTTGAGGTCAGTGAGGGGTGAGCAAGGTGATTTTTCTCTCCTTTTCTGCTTACCATTGTTGTAGATGTTATGCGTATGTTCATTTGAGATTCACAGAGAGGGCTGATAAAAGGTTTGGTTTTTGGTTCAGAGGATGTTGAGGTTTCGCTTATATAGAATGACACTATTTACTTTCTTCCTCAAGATAGAAATACCATTTTGAATATATGTCTTTGCTTTGAGCCTTTGGAGTATGTTTGGATCAGGCCCATCAAGGGAAGGAATGGAATGGAAAGGGAGAAACCTATCCACATTAGGGAGTTTTATAAAGGATGGAAGGGGAAGAAACAGGAAGGGAACTTCCCCCCTCCAACCCATAAAGGATGGGAAGGGAAAGCTTTTAATTTAAACAAATTTAATTTACTGTTTTACCCTTTGTCTTATACAGAAATACAAAGCCATATAAGGGTTATTTTGGAATTTAAAGCTTATAATTCGTGTCATTCCTCTCCCTTCCCTCATTAATTATCCAAACAAGGGATGGTAACTCTCATCCATCGGACCATCACCTCCCTTCCTTTTCCATTCCATCACCTCCTATTCAAAACTTTCAAAGGTTATAATGGTTTCAAGTCTTCGGCTTAATCTTGCTCATG
Source organism: Ceratonia siliqua (assembly GCA_034509205.1). NCBI lineage: Eukaryota > Viridiplantae > Streptophyta > Magnoliopsida > Fabales > Fabaceae > Ceratonia > Ceratonia siliqua. Next base: position 1,670,171 of record JASKGM010000005.1, on the reverse strand, counting down.
TGGTTTGGCAGCTAATATCAACATTCATGATGGTTTTGCAAACAGCTTAGCTAGGTTGGCAGATTGTTTGGTTTTACAGTGGCCTCTCACCTATCTGGGTGTCCCTTTGTTGAATAATCCTCATGCTTCTTCTAGGGATCTTGTGGCTTAGAAGGTCACGAAGAGGCTAGATAGCTGGAAAGGTCCCTTTCTTTACTTGAAGGTTCGTGCTACTTTGATGTAGACATCCTTGTCTAGTACCCCCTCTCCATCACCTCTGTTTGTTTAGGAAACCTGTGTGGGTAGTTTAAAAAATTAAGACACTTATGTGGATTTTTCTGTAGCAGGTTTCAGGGATAATAAGAGAGATCATTTGATTGGTTCGAAGGACTGATGTAAGTCTAGAAAATTGGTGTCTTAGAACAATGCTCTACTAGGCTAAGTGGCTATGGCAGTTTCCTTTGGAACCTGATTCTCTTTGGCACCGAAACTGTAGGAATGTCAAAAGTGTGACCAATGCTACTTGTGCAAATCCCTAGAAGGCTAGAACTGTCAAGATTTCCTTTTAAATCACTACTGTCTTTCCTACTTGTAATTTGAGTCAGCCCTAAAACACACTCCCCTAATGGAAATATAGGAAAGTTTACACTAGCATTTTAGTTACTAACATTGGTGACCAGGAAAACTAAAAGCATCAAAATTAAAGAATGCATGTGTAACTTGAGAGAGCTTTTGTATAATAATTTCAGTCACTTAATTTCTATCAAAAAAATAGTCAATTAATACTTTCATCTTGCTTCCGATTAATGTGTAGTACATACCAACACAAAATAAATAAAGGAACAGTTTCACAACTAAACTGGCATTGTTATACCTTCGCAAAGAAATAGAGAAGTTACCAAGCACAAAACGAAGGCAAACTCAACATCTTAAAAGTCACCAAAAGGGGTAATACGTAACTAGTGCTCCACCGCGTCAGAGTTAAATATCTCCCAAAAAGAAGAAAACAGACCCTCCCACGGGAGTAAAGAAATTCCCTCCAGTAATATGCCAAAGGAAGGGGGAAATTTTCCACCCAGTCACAAAATTATAACTGCAAACAGCCCGGTCCCTTTTAAAAGATGTATTGAAGACATTCCAGAAAACTTCAACACTAACTGAAACATATAAAAAAATTGAAGGAAGAAAAACAAATTCACACTTGTTAATTACATTTCAGACCTCAAACTAGTCAAATAGAAGAGACCCCACGCATTTAATTCAGAACCACCAAATCAAATTTTTCACTCCTTTGGGTAAAATAATACCTATTATAAAAGACAAAACAAAAGCACACTGGCTTGAACAACCTATAATATAGCAAAATTTTAAAAAATAATAGCAGTAAACTTTAACCAAAGCAATACCAAAACCCAGAAACCTCAACTAATCTCAATCTCGTACGTACTACGCTACAGAAAGTTTGAAAGAAAGTCGCAAACTAATTTTAAAAAAAAAAACACTATGCGAGTCAACAAAATAGTAAAAATAGTAAATTAGTCACCCGCATCTATCACAAAGCTCGGCAAACTCTCCACTATGGAGTTTCCAACCCTTCTTAGGTCTTTCTGACTTCAATTCTTTGCACTCTGAATTGTAGCAGAAATTGGAGGACGAAGAAGACGAAGTAGTCGCCATTGAAATTCAAAAAACAAATATCCAACCGAACAAACTCCAAAAAAATTCCACAACTGCACTTGAACAAAAGCTGTAAAAAGCTCAAATGGTTGGTGCGTCCTGATCTGTAATCATAGGTAGAAGACGGAGGAGGGGGTTGGAGGAGGGTTTTAGAGAGAGAAAATAGTATTTTTGAAGTGAGAGAGAGTGGGAATGGTTTAGTAATAATATCTATATCTATGGTAAGTGTGAGAGAGGCATTTATTCGGCGTCGTCGTTTCTCTCCTTTTCAAAACTTCTCTTGTTTTGTTACTATGCCCGGATTGACATGTTCGTCCCTCGTCCTTGTTGGCATTCCACGGAAAATGGAAAATTCTACATTATCTGAATAAAAAAATAAAAAAAATTCTTAAATATACCTAATTTCTAAAAAAATCATAAAATAAGCAAATTAAGAATACAAAAATATTTAATATTTAATAAAATTTATTAAAATACATATATTTTATAAGAAAATTTCAAAAAACAATAATATTTAGCCCTTATAATTAACTTCATCTATTAATTTTTTTTTGTACACCACCCTACAGTTTTTTAATAATAAAACACGCTTTGTATATTTCAGTAGGTACAAGCTCGAGGCCCGAGAAGCACGACAGGGGCGTTTGGGTATTTTAAGTGGGTTTGACTGGTGCTGGGGTTGTGGTGGTTCTGATATTTACGACAATAGCCCACGTGAAAGGGGAGGAATGGAAACAGGGCGAGTACAACTGAATTTTATAGAGTTGCGCGCGTGGGGATGAGTTTGAGTTGTTCGCAAGTTTAGCCAATTATCATGCATGGCCCGCCGATGTCATGCAATCACGTAAATTGCAAGTCCTAACGCATACGTGTGCGCTTTAAGCTTTCAGGGACACGCGCTTTTGGGCTTTTGACATGTTCTTCCATTTCTGTTCACACCTACAGCGACTTTTCTCTAATTTGATTGGTCATTCCTAAATTATTCG
>JASKGM010000005.1:1627284-1667429 GCA_034509205.1 Ceratonia siliqua | reverse complement strand
ATCTAAAATAGAATTAGACCTTTTCTTTTTATAGTTTAAATCCACATCATTTGCCATTTACATGGGCCGGCCCATGGTTAAAGTCCATTTTCACGCTACCAAATCAATTGCCGTTTTTGACCTATGATTTCTTTAGCTTTCTGTTTTCAATTTGCTCATTCAGCTCTGTTGCTTCATTAGTTTATTTTACTTTTTAATTGTTTATCAGAAGAGTGGGCTGGGCCGGTCAGGGCCCATTCTTCACTCTTCGTCCTGCTTGTACCTTCTGGTTTCTACTAGAATAAGGTCGGGGACTTCTTATATAATCAAAAAACATATTATTAAGAGGAGAAAATTGGGCCTTCCGCCCAAAGAAATGGGCTAATTTAATGCCTTAATGGACTTGTGCATTTGTGGCATCTTCCGTAACGTTGTAGTGTAAGCAGAATATTAAACTTATCTTTGAACGTATAATAGTATCATAATTGAGTCATTAAATAAAATTTAAATAATTTATAGGCCTTAAATTTAATTCTTTATATTATCATATTAAAAAAAAAAAAAACCAAGGAGTTTGGTGAGAGAAAGCAAAGTATTACAAAGAGGTTGAAGCAGCTGAGGATGTAGTGGAGAGGGCTTTTCGTCTATGTCGATGTAATTATTCTCTTTGTTACCTTTCCAACTTTACCAGTTTTTGTTTTCTGATGGTGTCTGAGATAGCGTCTTCTGATTGCAAGGATTAATACAAATATTCCTGTTAACAAAACATGTTTAGCTATCTGATTATTTGTTTATGACTTATGTTTGATCTCAGAAGACAGCTGCTTCTTGTTCTGCATATTCTTGTTTTTGGGTTTATTAAATCTTTTCAAACCAATGCATGTTAAATAAAGATGATAAGATACCACTAAAGAATATATTTGAGGAATCTGATTCTGTATTATCTGTCTATTAGCCAAGTACGTAGTGAATGGTCTGTCAAACCCAATATTGGGAGTAATCTCTTCCAAAATTTTGTTCTGTGTCTGAGGGAATCCTTACTTTAATTACTTTAACCTGTCTTGGGTTTATCAAGTGTATTTCAAATTTATTTAACATCAGATTCTGCAGATAAAGAAAAAGAAGGAAAGAACGTGATTATATTGTTTAAGAATGACATTTATAGTATTCTTTATCAGATAATTTCGAAAGTTGAATCAAAATATCATGATATACCATTCACATTCACTATTTTCTACCAATAAATTAAAAAAGAAAAGGAGATGAATGCAGATTCCTTTTCTAGCAGTTTTAGAGTGAATATATATGGTAAAAGTCAAAACCTTCACAATCCACATAAAGTTTACACTTGACAAGCAGATACAGAGTAGTACCCGGCCAACAAACTACAACGTCTTGATCCAAAGTAACACTAGAGTGAACGAGAAGAGTCCTAGTCATTACACCACCAGCTCGAAGGTGTAACTGCTGTCTTTAACTAATTTAGCTTTATCAAGTAAAATGCTGCCATGATCATAAGATGTTTTATATGCAAATCTTATCTGGTGGGTTCTTTTGCCTCGTTTGAAATCCCAATCTTTGGTATGACAAAATTTATCTTCAAAAAGTATTGCATCATGTTTTGTTGCATGCGTACAGCAAAGCATTGATCATTTAAAACAGTTCCAGTATCCAGTTGACACGTTTTGATCTCGTGAATCTGGGTTAATCTTATCAACACTCAATTCTGATATGCACTACCTGTCCCCTATTCCATTATATTTATTGGACTAAAGTTCGATTTTTAAAACCCTAATCCAGGGAAAGTTCTCGAGGTTCAACAAAGGACGGGTGTTATTTATAAATTCATAAGCGGCACATATATATACACATCGGCTTTGGTCATCTTTGTTCAATAAGTGGGGATAAAGCACTTACCAATAGAAGTAGCATAAGATGATAATGGCGATTATAAAAATGTTCTTGGTTTCCCCAAAATAGTAATGGTGGCTCTCTAAAAATAATACTAAACTTTGTATGTCAAAGAAATGTCCTTGAAAATATTAAACTAAACCTCACTTATTATTCAAAGTTAGTTGGAACCATAGAACAGCTCACAACAAAAATTAACAAGTTTTTCGACAGTCTACCAAATTTATGTACACGAATGCGTGTCATTAACACGTGGATGATTATCAGCAAGAAAACCCTACATTTGGGATTTTTAATTACCATGGAGAAGAAAAAGAAAGTATAGTTTAAAGGCCAAATCTAATCAATAATCCACGCTATATATAGGCAATATTGTTGTTAATTTCATGACATGACTGTGTCTCTAGATATGAAGCAAGGGGACATAATCCAGATTTCATGATCTTGTTATTCTTAATTTAAAAGTATATTATTGATTTTGAATTAGTGCATTTTTAGATGTGCTGTGAAAGAAAACAAATTCAGAAGTTTTTTTTTTTTTATGTTTGTGTTTGGTTGGCACAAAAATTTACTTTTAAATATATAGCAATGGATTCTATTTTTCATGCTAAAAGTATTTGTTGAAAGATTTAGGATCAGTTTAGATGGGTTTAAAAACATGATTTCTTCAAAGGTGCTTTAATTAAAAGAACGTTTATTAAAAGTATAAATTATTTTATATTTAGAAGTAATAATTTGAAGGGCTTCTATTAAATGAATAATTTGTTTTCAAAAAATTTCATTAAAAAATGATCATTTTTATCTTTCATCATCTATCGTATGAGTTGTTATTTGAATATATAATTTTTAGCTTAAAAAAACATATTTTTATAATTTTTTTGTTGTTTATATTTTTTTATAAACTTATCCAAATAGCATTTTTTATTCAAGAATCACTTTTTTTAAAAAATACTTTCTTCTAAAAAAGGTCATCCACACGACCCTTAACAAAATGCTAAATTGCTCTTTTATTACAATACTTTTTTAAAAAATAAGAATTTTGCAACATGACCCGGACCTTAATAAATTTGCATATAATTTATTAATTATGATTTTTGGTACCAAATGACGATTTTCTTAAGGAATTCTTAATGGAGGGTTAATTTAATGGCTTAATTAGTTGTGGTTGTGCACCTAGAGGAAAGAAAACGTAGCAAGTTAGCCAAAAGGATTAGAATTAGGTAAAAAGCAGAAGAAACCATGCCTATATTTCTGAAAGGAGAGATGTCTAAGAAGAAGAAAGGGAATCAAATCTAAGTGCATGATTAAATTAATGTTTGACTTTGTACCTTTTTGTACATTGGAGCAAAGTTGAGTGAGACCTAATTAAGACAAGGTTTCCACATTAACCAATAGTAATTCCACAGGTTTACAAGAGGAAGAAAGATAAAAAGATTTCACTTGGTCTCCCTTTTTGAGAAAACAAATACTATATTTACCTTAACACTTTAATTTCAATGGGTTACGTTGAAAAATAGGATAAAAATAAAAGCATCAACATCTAAATGGAGGGCACTTGACCCATTATATATATATATATATATATATAGTAATTATTTAGCAAACATAAACAAACAAAAAAGATATAATCTCTTTGTTTTGACATCTTTTTTATTAACTAATTAAAGTGATGTTTTTCAATTGAAAATAGGTTATGGACGCCAGCTTCACCGCACTAGACAGTAAGACAAAACACTCAAATAGAACTCTCTTAAGCAACAACCAATAATTAGTTAAATAAAAATAAATTATTAAGATATATCTAACTAAAAAAAAGACTAATCTCTTAAGAATATTATGTTACATCAAAAAAATTAAACTCACGTCAAGAAGAAGAAGAATTGATTTGTGGGTATGGAGCAGCCATTAGGAGTCAGATTTCGTAACGTGGCAGTGTGGGAATTGGATGATGAGTTGAATTTTGTTAATCCACTGACGTTGGAGGAGGACACGTTTCAGGCAGTCTCCTAAATAATCTGATTAATTAATTTAATTAAATCCGCGGATCCGTACACGAGTCATCGTCATTCATGCAATATAATCAAAATAATCACGATATCTTATGGAGTGATATTACTTAAATCACACTTAAATCAAAGATTCAAAATTATCTATAATTGTGTATAAAAATGAGACAAAAAATTTATATAAAAAAATATAATATTTATGGTATACAAAGGGATTTTATCCACATTTGTAAGGTGTGGAAAATTCTAGTTTGTATTTAATTAAGTACATTATATAATCTTTGTGCAGGTTGTTTTGGTAATTTTATATAAAAAAAATTTAATCTTGTTATTGAATTATAGAATTCATAAAACTTTGATTGATTCTTACATTGTTAAATATGCGTGATATAATTTCAGAACCCAAAAATTAAACATCGTTTAATTTTTTTTAATATATATTAAATTACAAAAATAGTATGAAATTTTTTAATTTTTTAATTATGCTTTAAAAACATTATATTTCACAACAGAGTATTCAGATACAACTTTTTTTAATATCTCAAATAATTCTAAAATAATGTCTTAAAATAATATAATAAAAAGATTATTGAATATCGTAAAACATAAAAGGCGCTAATTTTTTTCTAATTTGTTATTAAAAAAGAAAAGAACACAATATAACCTACATATAAATGTGTGAAGGGTTACTGTGAAAAAAAAGAAAAATGAAGTCATAGAAGATGAGAAATTCAAACCCCATATTCACACTTGTTTCAAAAAAAGAGGGAAAAAACTAAAAAAGGAAGAAGATGAAAGGAGCACAAGTTGTATCAGTGATTCAGTATGGCCGGGCTCATATCATCTAGAAGCTAGGGGGACGAGATGGGAATCACTTTTCTTACTTTTACTTGAGCTCTTTCTAACTTTTCCATGATTGACATCAACCATTCACGATATCTGTCTCTTTCCGTTTTGAATTGCACATTTTCTAAAACTTCAAATTTGTACATCGAATTGAACTATTCATTCTGAGACCAAGGTTTATTACCTATAATCATATTACTTAATGGCCTATTAAGCAATACAAGTTTACAAAGTACTTGCTTAAACTCACTATTAATGGCGGCGCTTCAAATTAAAAACAGCGAGGCTTGACCTACACTGTTTTTCTTCAACTCAAACACTAGTTCGGCTATTTCAGTTCATACTTGGTTGTCACATGAAATTAATGTATTACAAGATATATATATATATTACAGTCAAAGATGACAACCTTTTCCATAAAAGAAAGCTACCTTGTCCTACTTTTATATATAAGAATCACTTTAACTTGTATATGTATTAATTTGTGGCTTAAGAATGACTTCTCTCTAGTCCTATGGTGATAACGACATACCGACTCGTTGTAGAAATTTGGGTCGTTGGTTTTTTAACAGATCGTCAGGATTAAAATATACATATGAAAAATTATAAAAAATTATGACCAAACAATCTGTCGTCATTTGACATGACCGCTTGTACAAGGATCGCTATCCGATCTAAAGATTTATGAATGAGGTACTAGGGCGGTGATTGACAAGACAATATCATGTTTTTATACAATGATTTGATTCTCTTTAAAAAAAAGCCATTCAATTAATGTTTTTCTTTCTCATACTCGTGTAATTGGATTGGTGATTTTCAAAATTACAATTCTAATATAGTTTAAACTAATCCTACTTAGTCTATATTGAGAAGTTGGAAGGAAATTATTGGTTTGATATATGAAGTACGCACTCACACATGGGGCAAAGTCAATGAATAAAACCAGCTAGTAACTAATCATGTTTTGCAGCTGATTAATGATATGATGAAGAGGCAAATTGCATTATTTTGGACAATCTACCACACAAATTCTTATCTTTACTATAATTATTATATAAGGATTAGTGGAATTTATTTCTTGAGCTTCAGAAATTGATAACAGTGTCAAATTTGATAAGTTGTATAACATATACTTGATAGCTCTGGGGATATTGAGAAAATAAATAAATATATAGAAATACAGTTTTTCAAAATCAGATTTATAAACCTTATCTTCTTCATGAATAATAAATGTTTGTATACACTATTTTGACAAACACCGAACTCTATTATTGCCATTTGTATTAAATGCTCATCCTCAATCTTGTTTGCATTTATTATACACACACATTCAAGATAGTGACTACACTAATTTTAGTTTTTTGCCCAAATGCTCAAACTGCCCTTATGGAACACTTCTATACAAATGAAAAGCTTCCATATTGGGGACAAACAAGTCTTTTCACTTAAAAAAAAGCACAAATATATTAGACTCTGTATAATAGAAATCACAGGTCAGCAATTAGTTCTAGTCTAATTAATGATAAAATATTTTTTAATATTTTATAAAACATTTAAAAAAAATTCAATCTTACTTATTATATGTATAACATCTTAATTTATAGCTAAAGCGTAATAACAAATGAAGAAAATGTTTTCTTCAAGTTTATCAGGAGGCATCTGATCATAAGTGGTATTTTTTTTTTCTTAAGATGCTATTAAAGAATTATTTAAAATAATAGAAAAAAACTTTAAATTTCATCATGAATTACGTACTATTTTAAAATACCATGCTTATAAAATTGAAAAAATATATATAATTAACTATAACTAATACTAAATAACAAATACTAGGGAGTCATGCATAAATTATAAATAAGCTTATATAAGAAAAAGAAAAAGAAAAGCCATAGCCATGCATAAGAGAAGAAATGAACGCCGTGGAGTCTCTGTATCATTGTTGGAAAGCATGATGGGTCATGGAGGGGTTACGTGGCGTTTTGATGTTGTTTACAGCTAATATGAGTCAAGAAAGCTAGGGGTCACACACTCCCTGGAAAAGACATCTTGACTCCTCCGTAAATTATTAATACTTTGATGAAATATTAGCATCAAACCCATCTAAATTCCATGATCACAGTGATATAAATTGAAGATTCTTCTTCAATAATAAAATAGTTCGGTTCTGATTTAATTACTGAACCCATATGATTCATCAAACTAATAATCAAAGGGAAATAGAGCGAGAAACTCATAAAGTGTCTGAGATCAGAGGGGACACGTAGCCATAGAGATAACAGAGGACGGCACCGAATCCGTTTGACTTCCTCTGTTTCTTACCACTCATCTCCTGCTTCTTATTTATAGAACAAGTACGTTCCATTACGGTCCCTACAATCATAACCTTCGTTTCTCTCTTTCTCTATTCTCTCACGTCTCCAAAATCTCTCGCTCTCAAGCTAACTCTTTAAGCAGAGCTAGCTTAATTGGTTCAAAAAGTTTATAACTTGTTCTATTTTCTAGCTAATTAACCCAAAACGCCATGGGTAGAGCACCGTGTTGTGACAAGAATGGCCTGAAGAAGGGGCCATGGACAACAGAAGAAGACCAGAAACTCGTTGATTATATTCAGAAACATGGGTACGGCAACTGGAGGACACTTCCTAAGAATGCTGGTATGTTTTGTCATGTGTTTCTTTCTTCCTTTCCTTAAATATCAAAATCTAGTTCTTTTGTGGATTTATTTGGGCTAACGGGTTTTGCTTATTTTCCATTGTATAGGTTTGCAGAGATGTGGAAAGAGTTGCCGGCTCCGGTGGACGAACTATCTCCGGCCAGATATAAAGCGAGGAAGGTTCTCTTTTGAAGAGGAAGAGACAATAATTCAGCTACATAGCATTCTCGGAAACAAGTAAGCTTCTTTGAGATGCCATATTATAGTTCGCGGTAAACTATATATCAATTATATGAACTAATGCTAATTCTGTGTTTTTTGATTTGTTAAGGTGGTCTGCCATTGCTTCTCGTTTACCTGGAAGAACAGATAACGAAATCAAGAACTACTGGAACACCCACATTCGAAAGAGGCTTCTCCGAATGGGAATTGATCCTGTGACTCACAGTCCACGACTCGACCTTCTGGACCTTTCTTCCATTCTAAGCTCATCTCTTTATGGCTCATCGTCGCAAATGAACATTTCAAGGCTTCTTGGCATGCAGCCGCTCGTGAACCCAGAGCTCCTAAAGTTGGCTTCTTCCCTCATTTCATCTCAACGAAGAGAAAACCTTAACTTCTGCGATCCCCAGACTCAGAACCAAATCCCAAACTTTGTCCAAATCCAAGAACCAGTTCAAGAAGTGCCTTTCACAGAAGCACAATTGGATCCGTACCCATCTGACTTCACCGACTTTAGCTGCGAACAACATTCTCAACTAAGTGATTGGCAAAGCAATGGAATAGCTTCAAGCACTATAACAGAGGACTATGTTGTCCCGCCATTACCAAGCTATCATTATTACAGTTTTGATCATCATCAGAATCTCATGGACCCTCCGTTGTCGGATACCTCGACTTTCCAGTCCAATAACAGCAACCAGAACTTCAGCTTCGCCTCAGTTCTATCAACGCCGTCGAATTCGAATTCAACAACGTATATCAATGGCGGCGTCAGCACTGAGGATGAGAGAGAAAGCTATGGCAGTAGCAATATGTTGAAGTTTGAAATCCCCGACATTTTAGATGTTAATGAGTTCATGTAATGTCGTTAATTAAGATTATCGAGAACTAAATTAAATCAACCAAAAGGGTTGGTTATTTCCCCTACTAATGAACTTTTCTGGGCTATAGCTAGATTGTTTGGATTGCTGGGGTTGATCATACCTGTAAAATTTTCTTATTTTTTAATATTAAATTAATAGTTTATATTTCTTAATTGAGCCTGACTAGATGCTATCGTTTTCCATTTTTTTTATCAATTCAAAGTTTCTATTATTGCGATGATACTGTTCAGGATTGTTTTCCCTCCAAAATTAGCAACCCAGTACGTCTATCAGATTACTTAAACAAAGCACTAAAAAAAATATTAATTAATTACATCACTTCAAGACTTGCCTATCACCAAAATAGAAAGTTAGAAACAAACATATATAGTATAAAAAAGGGCAAACTAATATGTAAGTAATTTTGTTTTATATATTCATACATGCAGCTAAAAAAATATAAAAAAATACACAAGGGGAATGAATATAAAAACTCAAAATTATTCTGTAAGATGCAATTGTTCACAGGATGTGTAACATTTTATTAAATGGCCTTCAGGTATAACAATTATTTCTTGTTTTTCTTTTAGTTTATATTTTTTAGCTTTTTAATATATTCTAAATTGATATTCTATAACATTTACTAACTTTTTTATGATGTTATTATAAAATATCCTTTAAAATTATTTAAAGCTATGTTAGGTTTTAAAAGATAATGTTTCTAAAGAAAAATATATATGCGTAACTCTGTAATTTTTTGTTTAGTGGGCTTTGCTTAGAAGAAATTGAAATGGAGGAGAAGGCGGAGGAAATCTTTTAGAAACAATGATGAGAGCCAAGATATGGTTTCTGAGATCCGGCGAAGCGCCGCCGGAGAACGTGGGGTTGACACCTGTCGGGGACACCTGTAACGGGTAACTGTCTTTTCACGTACTAATAAATAATAAAGTAATATAATTTGCATGGGGATTATGGTGTAATTGGGGGCTTTGACTAAATCACTTTTAGAGGCACGTGGCCATGCAGCGGCGGTGACAGTCAGAACTATGGGCCCCACTAGAAAAGTAAGGTTGCTTTTATTGAAAATCATGGCGTGCTGCTTGTGCTGGTTTCTCCTTTTTTATTTATTTTATTGGAGAGTTATATGGGTTAGCTAATATTAATTGAGTCACCATTGGAACACGTGGACTCAATAATGCAGGAGAGGGCCCAATTTGTAACTTGGGGAAACCGGTTGACTCGGTGACGCGGACGGTATTCTAATACGCGCCGATATTTTGATGGACAACAAGGAATCCTTCTCAAGAGTTTCGAACTTTTTCAAAAGTAGATGTATTTTCTTAGGTGAATAATTATTAGATGTATTTTGATAATCAATGCTTTTTCTTCAGTAGCATTGGAATTATTTTTAGAATTAAAAATTGTAAGTTAGAGTCATATGTGAATACAAAATTATTTTGAAATTTTTATTATTTTATAATTTACATAAATTATTAAGTTAAAATTTTCAAAATATAATAATATAAAATTTGAACTTTTTCAAAGATTAATCTCTTATGTGTTTAATTATGCGGTACACACTTTTTTTTTTCTTTAATCACGTAAACGTGATCAACGAGAAATCCTAGTTACGGTATTTTTTTTTTATTTTGAATTTTAATTATGCCAAGAGTACAATGTCATAAGATTATGTTTGATAATGTCTCTATATAATAACTTGTGCAAATAATTAATGGCTTTGTCTTTTATATGACATAAATTTTGTGTCAATAATAATAAATAATGTCACTTTCATATACACATATATGTTGGGCAATATTTTACCCAAAATATACTATACTAGTAAATTGTTAATTCAACATGAAGCCTGTAGATTACAGATATCATATATATATATATATAAATTTTTTTCATATTCATATTATATGTTTTAATTTTACATGGCATGAAATTAAAAAAGCAAGAAAAATATATAAGAAATTATAAAAATTAAAACTGTACGTACAAAGTTCCATTGGTGCCGGCCAAATGAAGGGAAAGATTTCTAAAGTTTGTTGATCAAGACTTGAGTTAATCTTGAAAGCAAATCATGAGAAATGACAAAGAACATGTGGACTTAATTGTGACTTGTTTTTGTGCCATACGAATTCTTCGGTGTCTATATTATACAAATAACATCAAGAGATTTTGCCTTCAACGGTGAGAAGCAAACAGGAAGGGGATATGGTAATTACTAATTAGTGATACAGAGTGGTTCTGCGTATTTCGCCTGATCGCCGTCACCTCATATATATTGTCTTCGACTCTTCCCCACTTTCATGTCTTTTTGCCTTTGGAATTGTTCTCCAATATGCTCACGTCTCTTTAAAACAGACATAACCAGCCCCACAGTTTGTATTGTAGCACATGCTCTTATAAACTAAACCCTTTTTGCTTTACAAATTAATACCCAGCAAAAGGATTTGGTGCCATTCCCATTTTCGTCCTAAAAGTTCTTTTACCAATTCAATAAAGTTCTTCTGCTAAGTTCTTTATCTTAATAACGTAACAGAACTAGTTTGACCACGATATTATTAGAATTAAGCGTTTATGATCATTATAATTAATATCACTGTTAAAGTAAGGACAATCTCAATATATTACCAGTATCATAGAATTTTTTCTTAACTTAGTTCTAATAGTGTTTTTTTTCCCCCTTCTTTTTAGTGAAGAAGCTGAATCATATAGCACTCTATACAGAGATTTACGTTTCATGAAACTATGCATTTACTAATTAGTGGGCCTAGCCTTGAGGTGGCAACTGCCAAGTCATCATCTTCTTCTTGTTGTTCTACTCGTACGATTCGAAGCTCACACTTAGGGTCACCGGTTCCACTGGTGAAGGCTAGCTCTTGATCTGTGGATGTAAGCAGTTCGTCACGTATACGTCAACAGAAAATGGATTGACTTTGGAGTTTGCAGAGAAAAGTGTAATAGAAGTTGAATTCGCCATTGCAAGAGCTCAACGTGTCCATAACAAAGACAGCCTTTGACTAGCAACCGACCACATACAAATTAAGGCCAACTAAGAAGACAGAAAGAGAGAAAGAGAGAGGTTTTAATTTGATTGTGTCATTCTATGTGACCTTCGCTTTCTTCCTCGACCGCCCAAAGAAAAACCTCTCTTCTAAGTTTTTGAATAAGTAAACTCTTAAAAAGTGGGTTTCTGTCTTCGCTTCGCTTCCCTCTTTTCTTCTTCCTTATGATCAACTTCTTTCTTTCTTTCTTTCTTTCTTACTTCGTTTCCCTTCACGTAGCAAAATGGCCAAATACACACTTTCTATGAGACAAATGTGTAGCTTATCCATCCAAAGCTCGAAACAACTGGCTTGGTGGCCAATTTTCTTTTGTGCGGCCGGCCACTATCTTATTCGTTATTTGCGACTTCTATTTTGGAGAGCTAGCTATATATTAAGTTAAAAAAAAGAAGTAATTTTGTGATTGATTTAGTGTATGTTTGATTGTATTGTAGAAGAGACAACTTGTTATTTAATATTTTTTAAGATTTTTAATTTGTGTTTTATTTTTTGCTAATGAGTAGCAATGTATTGTTGAAAAGACAGTGAGGATTTCATGAATTCACAATATTAAAATTATGTAACACTTATTACTATAAAAATGCCACTTGACTAAAACAAAAAATTACTTAATTTTAATAACAACAAAATTTATTTTTAGTCAAATTTTACGATATATTTAAAAGTATAATACCATCAATGATGTGGTACCAAGTATCATCGTTAAATAAAAAAGGACATATCCATCTAATAATAACACATGATATCATGTCCATCTAATTGAAGCAAAACTAAAAGCAAAAATTAACAATTAAGAAAAACTTTTACTTAAATGAAAATTATAAATATTTATTCCAAACATTAATTACTAAAACTACTTGTCCAAATATTTGATTATATACTAGTTTACTTCTTTTCAATATATAGTACTTTAAAAAAGTGGTTTATACTGAAATTATTTTCAAAAAAGGAAAACAGGGCCGAAGATTAATTACCATTCATTTTTTTTGCAAACATAGCTAACAAACATTGTTGGGAAAATTATTATCAATGGGCACCAAATCCCCATTTGGTGTTCTATAGGTGTCAAATCCTCCAATGGTGCCATATACCGTGTACCTTTTTATTTTCCATTTTTACCCATGATAAAAAGTAGTAATTCAATTATAAAAATGATTATTGTTATGAAAATAAGTTATTCTATTATAAAATGTGATTATTATGTTATATAAAATCAATTTTGTCAATTTTATAACTGAATAACTACTTTTTATCAAAGGCAAGAAAGAAATTCATAATACATAACACTATTTAAGAATTTGATATTTATAAGATACAAAGTAAGAGTTTAATGTCCAATAAGTACCCAATAATAATTTTTCCAACATTGTTTGCTTGTGCTTTTGAGACTGTGGGGGCTACTTCCCAAAGTGTAACCTGAATTATTGGTCTATCATTTAAGCTTGGTCAGACTTTAAGAACACTCATCATTCACAAATTCAACATTTGTATAAATACAATACCTAAGCTGTTGGATTTAACATGCTTTCAATATTTTTTTCCCCTTTTGATTTTTGTCTTTTATTTGGTAGGATAGTCAGAAAGTGGGAGAATTTTCCCGCAAGAAAGCTTGATATAATCCTTTGCTTTTCAATCATTTTGTATATATAAATAAACTAATTCAAAAAAGGACATATGGGCGAAATATAATATTACTAAAAACGTTGACAAATTATTCCCATTCATACTCTTTAATAATTGTGCCTAATCTTATTGAGAGTTGAAGTTTTGTTGTCTTCAACTCACAGCACCATCCCCCACTATGCATTTTCAACATACTGTGCACAATCAATATTCTCTCTTTGAATTCCACAATCCAAATGAAGACTTATAGATCATTGCTATCATATACTTAATCCTATAATTCCTTCTTTGAAAACTTGAATGGTCAATTTGCGGCCATTAAAGAGAGAGCTCCTAAGGCACTACAATGTATGCTATCTGTGGATAAGATTATCATTGTGGAGAAGGGATGAGAAAAATTATCATGTTCCTTAATTCTCATAATGTTGGAATTGATTTTTTTTGGCATTAAATATAGAAGAATATAGAGATTTGATGTGTAGCTAAGAGATATTGTAGTTGGCACTAATTAAAAAAAATATGGTTTTTTTCATGAACAAAATCTATGAGAAAATTTCTTGTGAAAATTAAGTCCGTTCTCACGGACTTTCTCCAAATAAAGAGAGACGTAAGAAAATTTTTCACAAACAAACATCCACGTGAAAAGTGAATGAAATTCAAGAGAAAAATAGTAAATTTCGTGACTCATTATCGAGAAACTCTTGCGAAATTTCCCATACCCTCAGGGCATTTGTCTGTTAGAAACACGTACAAAATGGTGCGTTTCATTGAAGATAATAATTCTTCATGAGAATTAATTTATTTTTTTTATAGACAACTATTTGTGATAAAATTCTTTATGAGGTTCTTATGAATATCTGTTTGTGAAAATAGCTTGATACCACGCTCCTGTCATGTTAACGTGTTTTTTGTGTGTGGTGCTTTCACGTTATTGTCATAGATTATTTTTGTGACAATACCACCATGAAATTAAGTTAAAAATATTCATAAGAATGACATGAAAATTTTCATAATAAATATTTTTAACATTTTAGTTGGTGAAAAAATAATATTTTCTTGTAACGTGGGTTAATGACATATATAATATATTGATGATGTGACTAATGAGAGCGCTAAAAAAATAGTTAAACCCAATTTTCTACTCACCATACATGATATTCTGGGAAGTGTCCAGAAACATATATAGTCTGAAACTTTCGGCGGAGCAATGGAAATTGAATTTGATTTTGGAAAAAGCTTGTGTGATCTGTCACAGTCCACTGATTAGATCACATAATTAGTCAGTGTTCGATGAGTCAAAGAGCTAAAGGGATGTGATCGACTGATAGATTTTGTTTATGATTAGCTTTAAAATGTCTGGATTAGCCACTAATAGACTTATAATGTCAGCAAAAGTACACCTGTCCCCTATTTTCTTCAGCAGCAATCCACAAGTCTAGAATTATTATTTGGAAAATGACTTTGTCACTGTTACAGCCAAGCTAACGGTGACTAATTTCATATTCTATTTAATCTGCTTAATCACTAATTACACCTAACTATTCGCTCACTCAAATCTGATGGAAAGTAAAGAAAAATACGTGTGTTTCCTTACTATAGGGCAGCCCTATGTAACTTTCACACCAGGATCTAATATTCTTTTAAACTTAGGTATAATAAAAAAATAATATTGCAAGTCTTTTTTTCTTACTAATATATCATGTCAAGTTTTAATATTAGATTTTATATTAACATTTTAAATTTATAATAATTATAACTGCTTTGAAAAGCATGGTGCTTCTCAAAATTTATTGTGGCTTTGAAAAAATTAATATCGGAAGGAATATCATAAAAAAAATTAAATGGACACAAATTTATGATTTTTTCTGTTAAAAAATATTATAAACAAAAGTTACGGCGTTTCTAAAACAGGCGCTCAGCTTGAATGAACAATTTTAGTCAAAAACAAATATTAGTGTGCAAGAAATCTTGTATGTTAAATTAAAATGAATATTTATACTAACATAATATCAATTAAACTTGAAACTATAAAAGACATTTAAACATCTAAAATTCTCCTAAGTTCTATCTGATATCCAGTGGAGTAATGCTTGTTTAGAGAAGACTTAAAGATGTGTTTGGTTCGAAGAAATATTTACTGTTTTTATTTCTTGAAAATAGTTTTATTTTCAAAATTTTAAATTTTAAGAAACATGTTTTGATTTGTAAAGTTAAATTCTATTTTTAGAAAATAAAAATTATGAAAACATATTTAGTTTAAAATTAAATTTTATTTTTAAAAAAATGATAAAAACGTGCTTGATTTGTAAAGTTAAATCATGTTTTCAATTGTATTATTATTTAGTGACAAAAAAATTAACTTATTTAATAATTATGAAATTGTTATCGTATTTTTATTTGTTTTTAATATAATTACAAAATTGAGACAATGTTTTCAAATTTCCCTATTTTCAAAATTTTGAATAGAAAACAACTTTTTTTGTTTTATATTTATACTTTCAATCTTATTTATATTTTCAATGAAAAGAAATAAAAAACGTGTGCAGATCTCAATTTTTTTTGTTGAAATTTTTATTTTGTCCAAGAAAAAAATAAAATAATATCTGAGTCATCAATGACTCAAATTCATAGAAAAGGAAGAAAAAAATCTAAGCCAAGATACGGGTCATAGAAAACAGGCAAACCAAATGCACTATAAAACAAGCTGGGAAAAGATGAACGCAACACACCTTCTGACACTGAAACGTGACATTCAGGTTGGGATAAAGTATTCTTCAAAAGTGTCAGTTCATAGGCCCAATAGCAATTTATTGGTTAGAATTATGTTTGAGCCCTGTCCAAGTGTTTAATTTTTGGATGAAAAATTGGGCCCCTTTAAGAAGTATGATATCTGGGCCTAAAATTGGGCTATAGTGCGTAACAGTTTATTATTGTAAATCATCTTATCATTTGGAAGTTGCTGAAGTGACAAGATTGAATAATTAATTTATAAATTACTAGAGAAGGATAGTTAAGTATAATTATAGACTTGACTATATTTCAATGAAATGTTACATAACATCGTTTTTCTTACTGGGAAGGGTTATCATTCAGAGAGCATATTAGTAACCGTCAGACACACAGAGAAGAAACACGTAATCTGTTGCCACTATCATAGTGGACAGCCCATCTGCCACTCAACGTACCTTTGTCACTACGTGTCACTCATCCACCATCCTACCAATCCCAATTTCTACGTTTGGACCAAGCTAGAACATCCTCGTATAACATTCTCACACTGCTAGGCTAGCTACTTCCCTGCAGATCATGGATCGTTCCATTGAGCCACTCACCGTCGGAAAAGTCATCGGAGATGTCGTTGACCCCTTCACTCCCGCCGCCAAAATCACGCTCCACTTTGGGTCCAAACAGGTCGCTAATGGTTGTGAAATCAAACCCTCTTTAGCAGCTGATAGACCCCATGTCCGAGTTGTTGCTGCTTCTAATAATGCTACCAATCTATACACTCTGGTATGCATGCAGCATGCTGCTGCTATATATATATGTTTCTGTTAGTGCTGAGTCTGCTGAGCAAATTATGGATAAAAAAGAATAAAATAATTGTTTTGAGGTTATGTATATATATATATATATATGAAGAAGTTGGATATGTGTTTGATATAGGTAATGGTGGATCCTGATGCTCCAAGTCCTAGTGAACCAACATACAGAGAGTGGCTCCATTGGTATTTACGTTTTCCTTTCTTTCTTTCTTTTTTTTTTTTTTTAATTTGAGACTATCTTTTCTTTGCCCTTCTCTTGTAAGGAAACCTTCTCTCTCTTATAGATTTATGCCAACTGAACAGACACAAGACGATGAACTTCCATTTTTGGTCTACTTAGGAAACATTTGTCACGTACTCTTATGAACTTTATTTAGATCTCATAATTTCATCTTATGACAGGATTGTTGTAGATATTCCAGAGGGTTGTCATGCCAGTGAAGGTAAGTGAGGTAGCTCTTGTTGGAATATTCCAGAACCTCTTATAAAAGTATATAGAATGACATAAAAATGCATAGATTAATGGAGGGGGTAGCATTGTATTTGTAGGGAGGGAAGTGGTGAGTTACATGGGGCCAAGGCCAGCGACCGGAATTCATCGGTACGTGTTTGTGGCATTTAAGCAAACAGGTGGAGCGCTAGTGGGAGTTGGGGCAGCAGAAGCAGAGGCAGAAGGGCGTGCCAATTTTAATACGCGCCAATTCGCATCACAACAAACCCTTGGTTTTCCCGTTGCTGCTGTTTACTTCAATTCAAAGAAGGAAGCAAAGAGTAGGAGACGTTAATTAATTATGACATCATATATATCCTTCTTAATAATAATGTATTACCAAATATTTGTATCATATTGGTTGCCTCACGCTTAGAGTTTACTTTTATTTTCAGTTTAGTTTTTCTTTCCTTTATTCTTCTTTTATTTTCATGTGTTTTTGCTTCAATTGCTATATTTGATATGGGGTCAGTAACTCAAAAGTCTTTCCAATCTATTAAGATTTTTGTTTTCTCCCTAACCTTCTCGTTAATTTTGGAATTTAGAAGAGTAAATTAATGGTGAGGGATTTTAGTATTTGTAAAATAAGTTAAAATATTAACCATAATTTTCCAGATTGAGACAAACTTAATGTCAAGGAATTCAATTTTTATCATTTATCTATATTCTGTTTTTCCCATTATAGATGGAGAAGTGTTATGAGTTGAAGATGGTTGATTTTGCAATGAAACTCTCATTCAACTAATTGATCACATCATAACAATTTGAAGTTTTAGACTTACTGCCATACCATTCAACATAGTCTGAAAGACTTCTCTTGGGTGAAGAAGTGACCTTTAATTGGTGGTCAACTTCACTTATTAGTTATTGGATTAAATCTTATTCTAATAAAAAATGTTTAAATGAATAATTTTTTTGATAAATACTTGTAAATTTTAATTATAAAAATAATTTTAGTGCTATTAAATAAAAATTAATTGATATATATATATATATATATATATATATTTATTTATTTATTTTCTTTTTGAAACTTGACAAAATGGGTTAATATGATTGACTGGGTCGTATATAGGCCAACTTGCAAAGGTGACTCATTGTCACTTATTTAATTCACAAAATTTCTATTTGACTATGATGTTATTTTGTTTAATAAATAAATTATTTTTAAATTGTTTAACATTTTTAATATATTTTCTTAAAGAAAAAGTCAACTTAAGCACTCTCATTGGTTATTGGTAATCTTCATATTTTTAAGCTTGGTCAAAAATAAGTATAAAAAACAAGGAATGGTGATGATATTTATTTAGAACAATTATTTTTAAATACTTATTAGGTATGATATTTTAATATAGGGTCTCATAAATATCATAATTATTAATTGATGCTTTAAAGTTTTAACATACTTTATATGCTTATAGAATAAGGATGTGGCTAAGTTACAACCAATCCCTTTTTTTGTTTTTTTAAATTAATTAATTATTTTTTATATTATATATATTTTAAAATATTTAATATTTCTTATACTATTTATCTATAACTTTTTTTTGTTATTCATTCATAAGTTAAAAAATTTTTTTAAAAAATTTTATAAAAATATAATATAAAAAAATAAATAATTTTAAAAAATAAAAAAATACTAAATAAAATAAAATGTTTGATAGTGTGGCAGTAGCGAACAACGCCCATAGAATAATTACCTCTATTTATTTTTGAAGATTGGATAAGTGAATTATATAATATATTTAAAATTAAAATAAATAATTATGTGATTACTAAATTCATATAAATAATTTATATATATATATATATATTATTTTTTAAATTCTCTCAAAATTTTATGTATGCACCTGGAATGGACACATTATCAAATGTGATTCACACACATAAAGTAGCCCTCGTGGAACGCTAAATTGCGGTTAGGAATAGTTATCGCCTTCACCATTAATGAACCCCCAAAAAGTACTAAAATCAGTAACATATTATTAAAAATGAACTCCTAAAACTTATACCCTATAATTAATAACAATAATAAAAACTTTTTTAAACAAGAATAAAAGATTTATCTTCCATTATGTTTTTTTTTTTACTTTTTTTCCATGAGCCTTGAATTTATCATACACTTTAAAATAGTACATTTATTTGAGAATATTAATTATTCTTACTTAGCTGTTTGGAATTTTTGGTTCATTGATTCGAGAATAATTAATCACTAAAAGTCTAATTAAATTTTTTATTTTAAAATTAAGAAGATATAAATTTAAAAAAATTAAATAACTTTTAATTATAAGAAAAAGATAACCACGAAATTTACAAAATTATAATTATATAAAAATGAAAATATTTTCATTTTAATTGCATAATTCACTTTTTTGCATAAAATTAAAATAGGTACCTTATTTAAGGTATTGCACTTTGCTTGTACTACAATCAGGAAATTATATAGCATTTAGGGTTTCTGTTTTGTTTCGGCGGCCTCTGAATCGCGCCAAGTCTAAATGCTGGTACAGAGCTTAGGTCGTTAGTCGTATCTGCAACCATTCCTCTCCCAAATCTTCGCGTGCCTCTCTCTGACCGCCATTGCCATCACTGACTACGCATTTTTCACTCTCAGATTCAACCCTTTCTTTTGCCATTCTCATTTCAACCAGCCCACGCCTCTTGCCCCTCTTTCGTCTCTTCGCCGGCTCTCTTCTCGTCATCGGTGCCAAATCATCAATTTCAAAGTAGCATGTTGTCCTTCTTCCCAGGTTCTCTACCCTTTCTTATTTATTAATTTCCCTTTTGTTTATGTGTAATTTAGCTTGGTTTTGGGTTGTGGGCATTGGTTTTTTCCTTTTTTCGTGGTACCCCTTGTGCCTATTGCACAAGTGCTTCTATTAGTAAAAATTATCGTGGATTTATTTGATTAAAGGAAGAATTTTTAGTGGGCTTCTTGTGAAGAATTAGATTTCTAAGTGGAACGAAGATACGAGATCTTTGAAAGGGAATTGCATTTGGAGTTATTGTGAATTTTAGTGTATAAATCGTTATATTTCCTATGCTTTTCCGTATTGTGGCCACCCAGAAAGGATTATGGGACACATTGGTCATTTCCCAGCAAATTAGCGATAGTCATTTACAATATAGGCTGGATTTGGCCTTTGCCTGTCCAGCGTAATGAAAATTTTGATCTCTAGCCTTCCTTCATGTTCGTTGTTCTAAGAGAGTTCCTTGGGTGGGAGAAGATCTGTTTCCTCCAGTTACGGTTAGCTCCCATCTCTCTCTGTGTCAAGATTTTAAATTTCCAAACTGGTTGCTCAAATGATGCTAGACGAGGTTTTCATTACCTGACTTGCTCTTAATTCTTCCTATTCTCTATGTGTTCAACTTTCTAACTTCCTGTTCTCTCAACTTGTGTCTCTTCTAGGCACATAACCTCTTGTGTTCATTTGGCCTTGTAGGTACTTAGGTATGTGTCATGATGTCACAATTCCTAGTCACAAGGATATGTAATAAAAACAATATCTATTACCTTCTAACTGATACCATAGCCTTCAAGATTATAATGGTGTTGGTAAGGAAAACGTATTATACTAAAAGGAGGCCAAAACTATATGTGCCAGTGATTAATTGCCTCTGTTTCCAAATTGGTAACTTGAAGGGTTCTAATGCTGGTAATTTCTTCAATATCTTGTGTAACTTCTTAACTCCCTCGCCTCGATTTAAGGTGTATATTCTAAGCACATAAATCGTGGTTGTGTTCATTTGGGCTTTTATGCTTGCATGGATCATGCCATCATGGTAGTACCACAGTAAATAGTGACAAAAGGAAATTCTGTAGAAATGACAACTTTAACCTTCTAACTGAAATATCTATTCATATCAAGTCCCCCCTATAACTGATGTGGGACAATGGATCATAGTTGCTTAAGGACTTAAGACATAATATGTGACAAGGAGGTGAAAACTGGGAGGAAAAGAGAGTTGTTAAAATTCCTAAAAGTGATAGTTGGTTGGTATGAACGGAGACTCCAAAGGATGGAAACAGAACAGAAAGGATACTTTTAACAAGAATGGATATAATTAGCTGTTTTTCCAGGTATGTAATGAATTTGGAGAGAGAATCACAGTTTTTATTTTATTCCTTTTTTCATTCTTTAGGTCAATGATCCTCATAACTAAAGGAAATATACTCTATTAATGCTTAAAATCATCTTATCATAGGTAAATTATACTTCTCGCCTATCATGCCTGCTGCTAATTAAGCTAATTGACAATGCTTATTAGATATGGAAGTTATGAATATGGATGGCTTTTATTGAGAGTTAGGGAAAATAACAAATCGATGAGATATTTCGTGATATTGTGGACAGATTTTTTGTTGGCTTTTGTTGATATAATAAAATTGTTTTTGATGACTTGTGTCCCTGCATTTGGGGATGAGGGTTGATTTTATGCATTTATATGCTTAGATGGATAGCAACCTCAGATATTGACTTTTGAATGTTGTCCTTTGTTGTTGGAAGATGCTAAAATAACTAGTCATATTCTCCTAGTTTTGTGGGCAAATTTGAGACTGAAATTTGATAAATACAACCTAGTGACGGGGACATTTTATACCATGTATTAAGTGAGTGATACTTTTGAAGGAATGGACATTTAATATGCTTATCTAAAATTTCATGCCTGTTAACCTGTATACATTTTGTGGTAACAAGAAGTGAAGAGATGCCATTGCAATTAGTATTTGCAAAAGACAATTAAATATTAGCTATATTCATTGATAAAATAATTTGCAATAGTGCAATACAGTCAAATTATGTGATGCAAACACTGTTATAGGTGACATAATTTTGGGTTTGCAGATTTTTGATGCTTGGAAATATAAGGAGAGTTCCTCAATCTATTCTTAGAAACTGTAGAAGCAGGTATCTGGAAGGGAGTAGATATGGGGCAGTTGTCTCAGTTGGGCCGAGTATCCACCAATGCAGGTTGTACATGCAATATAAGTTTCCTAGTGAAGCATGCAGTTCATTCTTGTATGGGACCAAGGAGAACTTCTGCAAACATGTTTTCTCTAGGAAACTTTCTGTAATCTCAGCAAGTAGTGCAGTGACACAACATTCCCAAATTGTTTGGAAAAGGCTGTACAGAAAGTATTCTTCCAATGGTTACCGTACATTTCCCTCCATAAATATGATTGCTCAAGCAGTCAGCTTGGCTTTGGCCCGTTCTTATTTGCTAGTTCCTGGTTTTTTTGCTTTTGCTTGTGGAGAGCTAGCATGGAATCAGCGACGCTTGGCAGATGCAGAACGTTATTCATCACAAAACGCTTTGTACATGCGCGCACAAGATGGGTACAGTTACTTGTTCTCATTTGTATTCATGGTACTAGAAGGCCTTGTCTTGTTAGTGAGAGCTCTCTACCTAGGAATATTATTCTCTCCAAGCATAATGATGGCACCATTTGCAGATTATTTTGGACCAAAGTTCAGGAAAACATGGCTTCAGGTTATTCATCGTACGCTAGAAAAAGCAGGTCCAGCATTCATAAAATGGGGTCAGTGGGCAGCTACACGGCCTGATCTCTTTCCTCAAGATCTTTGCACTAAGCTTTCAGAACTTCATACCAAAGCTCCTGAGCATAGTTTTAGCTACACAAAGAAAACTATAGAAAGATCATTTGGTCGAAAAATTTCTGAAATTTTTGAGAATTTTGAAGAAGTGCCTGTTGCATCTGGAAGTATTGCCCAAGTGCATCGGGCGTCTTTAAAATATCGTTATCCTGGTCAGCGAGCAAAGCCTTTAGTGGTTGCGGTAAAGGTTAGACATCCTGGCGTGGGAGAATCAATAAGAAGGGATTTTGCTATTATCAATACAATGGCAAAAATTTCGAACTTTATTCCCACACTTAAATGGTTAAGATTGGATGAAAGTGTGCAGCAGTTTGCAGTTTTTATGATGTCTCAAGTTGACCTTGCAAGGGAAGCTGCCCATTTGAGCCGCTTTATTTACAATTTCCGTCAATGGAAGGATGTTTCTTTCCCTAAGCCTGTCTATCCACTTGTGCATCCTGCTGTTTTGGTGGAAACCTATGAACAGGGAGAAAGTGTCTCGCACTATGTTGACGATCTTCAAGGACATGAGCGGATAAAAACTGCTCTTGCTCATATAGGGACTCATGCACTTTTGAAGATGCTTCTGGTAACATTTGTACCATTTGCAATTTTTAATGCTGTTGATGTTCGACAGTTAGTGACTGCATTAGCTTTCATTTTCAAGCGTACTAAATTTAAAATATTATAAAAGGAAAATCATTATTACTGATACGATCTCAAAGAAAGTAACTATAGAGCTAGCAACTGTGACTTTATGAACTTGACAAGAGACCCTGGTTGCTATCCCTGGCTTAGGCTTTTCCTTTTGGAGCAAACACAAAAGTAGTTTCTAGTTTTCTTGAATAGTCTTAAAAGTTCCGCTTTCTCACACTTCTTACTTTACCCTAAATTAAGTAAAATGTGGTGCAATTAGAATGTGAGTTGAGTTCTAAAGATACGTAGCCAATTTTCTTGTAATTATTAAGCAGCTATATATTTTTTTCTTGCAATTTAGTTTGATCTCTCTTGTAATCTTTCTTTTGCAAAAACATCTATACTTCACATTTTTTTACTGCATTTTTTCAATCTATTTGTAATCATTTTATATCCTAATCATTAGTTTGACCTAAAATAAACCTGGGGCCTATGATAGTTTTAAACTTGAACATTATAAAGATTTAGCTTCCAAGACATTGGGTGTCTTCTTTCAGGTGGACAACTTTATTCATGCAGACATGCATCCTGGAAATATCCTTGTTCGAGTGTCTCAGAGCAAGTCTTCTCGCAAACGGCTCTTCAAATCAAAGCCTCATCTGATTTTCCTTGATGTAGGAATGACTGCCGAACTCTCTGGAAGTGATCGGCTAAATTTACTGGAATTTTTCAAAGCTGTTGCCTGCCGAGATGGCCGGACTGCTGCAGAGTGCACACTAAGGTTATCAAAGCAACAGAACTGTCCAAATCCAAAGGCTTTTATTGAGGTAATTTGTTTAAAATGTAACTTTTTGCTGGAATTGTTGCGCAAAATGTCTTTGTTGTGCAAAATGTCTGTTATGTCATTTATGCTTTATTTTACTGGATGTACATTACTGAAGGGTACAAAATACATTTATCATGAAACATAACTCCACATTTTCCCTCCGCTTTCATCTCATTTGTTCATCCATCAAATAATATTTATTAGTTAATGGCATCCAAAGTATTTTTTGACATTTGTGAACAAGTGTTACAGTTCCTGTGTTTGTTTCTATATTCTCAGTGAATGATTAGTTTAAATTTTGCTTCATCCATTGAAGTTGAGATTTTCTAAAGTAGCAGTTGGCCGTAGCAGAAATGTCAAGAAGTCTTATTTCTGTACGGCACTGCCAACAAATTATACTTCACCTTCAATTCTTTCATGCTGTGTATATTTTTGTATTTTGTTTTATGTATTTTAGACCCAACTTTTATATGATTCCGTTCCATTTAATGCATTAAGTCTCTTGTTTGTTTTCGGACAGGAAGTGGAGGAGTCATTTTCTTTTTGGGGCACCCCAGAAGGTGATCTGGTCCATCCTGCGGAGTGCATAGAGCAGTTACTTGAGAAAGTTAGGCGTCATAGAGTTAACATTGATGGCAATGTTTGTACTGTGATGGTGACAACCTTGGTTCTTGAGGTAATTATTTTTCGTAATAAGTTTGCTAATATATGACATGGAGAATTGATACTTGTACACTAATAAACTCAAATCACTATACACCATTCATTTTTAACCATTTATTAATGTAAAATGATGATGATAGATGATAAATAATAATAAAATAATATGTGAGAGGAGGTGTAAAGATAATATTAAAAAAGTAGTATACAAATATAATAACTCCATGACATGCTACTACAATAGATTCGTGTGAATGACATGCATTGGGAAACATTTTGGTGAAGCATAATTAGATTATGAACACCCTCCACCCACATTCTTCAAACGGTCAATTATTTTATACCCCTTTAATTTACGTTGTGTTTACTGATGTGATTCACCTGATTTTGATAACTATTTAATTTGTAGGGTTGGCAGAGAAAGCTGGATCCTGGGTACGATGTGATGCAGACGCTGCAGACATTGGTACTTAGAGCTGATTGGGCAAAGTCTCTCTCTTATACAATTGACGGTTTGATGGCCCCCTGAGAAGGTTCTTTGTTTTTTGAGGCTGCTGCTAAAAAATTTTGACAATACAATCCAAAACATCACCGCTCCTAATCCTAAGTTACAGTCTTATGATCTCTGAAATTTGTTATTTTTCTCCATTTAAAGTTCTATACCTTGTATTTTTGTTAAATTTTCCAGTTCCAGATTCTATTGCTGTGTACCTGAGCGTCACAGTTTACAAGAAAAGTGAAAGTAGAAGGGAATAAAGTGGTGAATATTTTTCCCCTTAGGCTTGGTTGTACATTCGTAAAGAAAGCAAGTTGTGAATTTAGGTATTGTGTAAGTAGTATTATTCTTTCAAAATTTGACTCATGCACCATGGTCCGTGGAACAAAGAAAAAAACTAATTCGTATTCAGCCGACTCCTCCTTGCTTATTAGGCTAACAAAGGATGTTACCATATTATGCCTCTAATGAATAGTAGTTTCTTTTGAAAAAATTGCTTCGGAAATTCGACAGATAGAAGTCTGTATTGGGGGTTTTCAAATGTAGGCAATCTTTAACTTCATGTTTACCCCCCGTTTGTCCAACTTTATGTTAACCCCCGTTTGTCCTTTAGCTTCTGAATAAATTAAGGGTTAATAGCAAATAATTTCTGGCTTAATTATAACTTTGTTCTTTCGCATTTATACTAGTTTTAATTTGTCTTTAATCTTTTAAAAATTGTAAGTAATTTTTATGGTTATGTTTTCATGAGATTTTCTAGTCGAATACATGCAAGGTAAAAATTGGGGAACGAAAATAAAATTTTAAATAACTACAAGACGAAAAGTACAATTTGGCCAAATAATCTCATGTAGTTTGGTGTTATACTTCATTTTTGTCATTTTGCCTTTGTAGTTTGCTTTAAGCAGTCTAATGACTATCACACACTGAACTATTTACCGGCAAAAATAAGTCAACTTTGAACAGAGAAATGCACATGTATATGTAACTGAATCAAAGATTTATATATAAAGGAAATTCCCTTATTCCTAAAATCAGTATCTCAAATTGACTGTTTATTAGGAACGTCCAAATTATTAAATATTAATCAAACTTATGGGAAAGGGAAATAATGCCAATCTTCATTAATAGAGGGAGAAAGTGATTAAGGAGATGAAACAAAAGTAATTGTGGTGTCCATCCAATTGAGAGCTTTTAAGTACATGAAAGCTGTTTGGGATTATGTTCATTATTAAACTCAAAACGACTCATGACTTCATGGATGATGGAACAGACTTCATGCCTGACAGGCCCTCCTTTGGCACACAGGATGTTTATCTTTGGCAAATTTTTTTCTGGGTTCATTGAACTCTATCTGAGGTTCGAATTCGCAGTCTTAAAAACAAAAATATCTAAGATTCTAAGGTGATTGAAGTTGAAGAGTTTGTACCACATGCAAACTCTGGGTCAGACAAATGGTTAGTTGTTTTGGTTGTATTTCAATTACATGTGAGTTTGCATCCCCAAACTCAATGTACATCACTCTTGCACTCTCCATTTAAATATTTATCAAATTTCCCTTCAAGTAAACAATGTGAAAATTATTAAAACCATAAAATTTATTTCAACAACTGGTGAGGCGTATAAATCACAGGAAACAAAAATGATGAAATTAATCAGTTCAAAAAGTACCTTGCTAGATCTTGAATACGTTTGAGAATTAATCTATACAAAATTGAAGACAGAGTGAGGTGAAAACAAGAGGCATGGAGGTATACAAAAAATTTCAGCTGGTGCAATCACGTTCTGCATGTAAGCTCACGTATTTCTTTTATTGCTGAATTCATGCTATAAAGGGCTATTTTCTTCAGCTGTATTCATGATCCAGGAAAGAAAAAGTCAATTGAAAGTAGTTACAGAAGAAAGAAGGAATAGTGAACAATATTATTAGGAAATTCACCTCAAGCTCGTCTACTTTTGCTTTATGGTCTTCTGGAAGCAGACGGGCTTCATCAATCAACTGGATACACTGAGTAACATTTTCAGGGGACACAAATTCCAACACTACATGAACACAACACTGCAGATCAAGAAACAAATACTAGTCATTCATTCACACAACTTAGGATATACAAAAGGGCTAAATGAATCAATATTGAAATAAACTCATCCTTCATCAGCCATCATGTGGAAAGTAAGGACGTTATAGTGTACACAGGCATAGGTTCTTGGAAATCACTGGCTAAAAATTTTAAAATGTCAGGAATTTTCAAATGTAAAAATGATGACCAACAAGAGTGGATATTTAGTATGCAACAATTTAAAAATCAATAAGGTTTCTGCTAATTAAACAGACTAGAGAGAGAGAGAGAGAGAGAGAGAGAGAGAGAGAGAGAAATAAAATCAATATAATGCAAAAGAGACCTTAGGATTCCTAATTTGGTATGGACATCCAGCCGGAATGATGACAGCTTCCCCAACATGTTGCTCAAAAGTCCACGGTTCAATCTCTGGTAGCATATTAGCATTACTGTCAGTTCAATTATTATAGAATTATGACAGATTATCAAATACATAGAAGCACACTTACTAAATTCCTCCTTGAGCCTCATTTTGTGAGTATTGTCAAGGAAGAAGCTCTGATCTAAAATTGGATGGACCATCTGCAGAATTGGGACAAAATCAATTTTCATCAAGGCCAACAAAATCCTCCTACGGAATTGTCTTCTTTTGAAATTACCTGCTCGTGATAGTCATTTGCATGAGAAAATTCATCAGTGTGTCTTTTAAGGTATTCTATGAGCTTTGGAACATCTTGTCTGCGAAAGACATCCCACTGGGCACCAGAATGCTCAGAAAACTTTTTATTTCTATCATTGTTTGAGCTTCCAAAGAGTTTTTTAAAACTATGATGCGGAGACAATTTAGTGCTTTGAACAGTGCCATGGGGAAGTAAAGAGGATTCAGAATCAAAATCAGAATCACATTCTCCTTCCCTGGAGATTTTGCTGTCTATACTCTGATTAGCTGCTTTTGTTGAAGAGATGCAAGCTGTTCTATTGACTCTCCTGAAAAAGTGCATTTCTTCTCTCTCCTTACTATGCAATCCTGTTTTCTTCCTGTCTTCAGCAGGCAATAATGAGTTTACATTCACCATCTGATCCTTTAGTTGCTCAATGTTGGAAGACTCCCTTTGACACAGAGCTTTGTGCTTTTTCAGTAACTTTCTTATTTTAGTCAGCTGTTCTGTAGAGAGAGGGACATCTGTGGTATGTGCCATAATATTAACCTGGAATCACAACAAACGCAATAAATGGCACAGATAACTTATTGTCTCCATGAAATTCCTTTCAGTAAGTGCCACCTACTGCATGCATCATGCATTGATTAGAAACCAGCAAAAGAAACTCTGCAGCAAATATTAAATGTTGCGATTTAAGAACATAGAATTAACAGACGATGACACTATGTACTTGAAAGTGCTTTCCATGGGCCAAATTTAAATGCTTATTATAAAGCTAGACCACTTCTTAAATAAACACATTATTATTTTGATTAAGGACTTGGCTAAGTTGGGCTGTAGTATCACCTTTTCAACACAGTTGATTAGTGCTGTTCAGGATAAATATGAACATCAAGGCTTATTAAGTTATCACTAATCCATGCAGATGCTTATTACTTCAGAAGATGATATCTGCTTTATGTTATCACTGATCAGATTACATGCATGAAGATACACATGAGAATTTATTATTATTATTTTGTTGAAAGGCACATGAAAATTTTGTCACTGACTCACTGTAGTAAAAACAAAAGGAGTACAAGTATAATATAAGCATTTACTTTACCATGCTAGAGTTTCAGTTCTGAAATAAAATTTGACAGTGCAGCAAAGTATTAATTTAGAAATATGTAAGACGAAATTAAGTGCAACATAACAAGCAAGGTAACATACCACATCACACGAGTCATAACAGAGTTTTGTCACAAAATCACTTTGTTCGTCAGCACAGCCATATGAAATATAGACATATGGCCCTAGGTCATGTTTTGCACTTCCCTGTGCCAAATTTACAGCTAAATTCAGAAGACCAGACGTTGGATTCATGTATTCTTGAAGTGGTAGAACATCAATGACTTCAGCAAAATGAGCTGGAAACTGTTCTTTGAATAGTTGGGAAGACAGCCACCCCTTCAATTTCAGCATCTCATGCCACATGTTTTTCTGTGGCCGACATTTAAGAGACCCAGTAAAATACTGCCTAATCTTAATATCCACCTGTCATAGAGTAAAAAAGCTAAAATTAATAATAATATACTTTTAGCAATGGTGTTTGGATTCAGAGGCAGCTCCACCCTTATTAAGAACAGGAGTGGAGTTGAGCCATAGGTTTAAAGTTAAAACATATACCAACAATAATAACGGTGTAAACTGATATTAGTTGAAAATACTAGGAAGAACAAAACTGAAATTATATAATTCATAAATTAATGTGAATAAATAGAATCGTATATCATAAGATAGTACTAAGATTTTGGAGCCAGCTAACAAAGTATAATTCAATAAATCAATTTAAAACTATTGCATTGTGGCATATACAGTTAATTGATAAACTGACCTCACACCAATCCAAACAAGCTTCAAGTTTATCCTTATCATTCTCATATCTTGTAATGCTACTCTCAAGGTAAGCACAGAACATGACTAATGGATCCCAACTTAGGTTTGAAGTCCTTTGGAGCACATCTCGCACTACTACAGGATGGCCTTTTCCCCAGTGCTTCTGAAAGTGTTCAAAGTTACCTCTGATGTCCAAAACAGTGGGATAAAACAAACAATTATCATTTGAATCTTCTCTTAGAGCTGCTTCTTGTGACTGCTTAAATCCATCAATTTTATGATCCATGTCCAGACACAGCGAGCAGCTCGAACTTTTATCTGAAGTTTCGGGAAAGTCATAGCTGCAAACTATTTCTTCTGCCTTTACTTCCATCTCTTTGATCCAACTTATGGGAAAAATACATCTCAAATCAAGGAGGCTATCACCACAACCACCAAGCTCTGTGGGTGGGCAAGGTACACTTCCAGTACCATTATAGTTTGTCCAGTCAGGCAATGATGAAGTAGCTATTGAATTGCCACTGGAGATGACCCTCTTATCCAAAAGATGGTTTTTACTGGCAACACAAGCTTTCAACCCATCAGGTAACTTGGACATAGATGAGTCAATTTCTCCAGAGGTGTTTCCTTGACATAATTGCCAATAACAACTTAAGCAAAGGCTATAGGAACAACTGGGGCAGCTTCTATGGAGATCCAAAACGGGTGATTTGCAGTGATTGCTGAGCCAAATGTTACATTAGTTACCAACATACCACTTACCAAGCAGCACAAAAAAATCATATAAGCTTTACTACAAGCATCAAGGAAAGAAAACTTACCAGTAATTGTGGTCATGGCAGCAAAATTCAACCTGCTTGATGTGAATATCAGAGGGTCTTTTCCCTGTTACATATGTAGGCATCTAAGAAAACCATTCTATAATCAACAAAATTTGAATCAGGAATCATCAATGTAAAAAGAATGGTGATTACTACCTCTGATTTTTGCTTCTGTTTCTATCTCAGCATTCTGGTATTCATTTATTTGTTTTAGTAAAGGAAGGAGCATACAGATCAAATAATGAAAATGCAATATTTTGTCAACTCTGGTTTTACCAGCCAAAAGTTTCTGAAAGAATAAGGCATAAATTGAAGTGTCAGAATATGCTACAAAAGAAAAATTATTCAAGCTGAAAGAAGCATCCAATTTTGATGTCAGACCTTACTTTCGTTGTCTTTACATTGACTTGCCAAGCAGTCTTTACAGGTGCAAGTTCCTCGACAAACTGGGCATGCCATCTTAACTTCATTTTGAGTATCAAAATACCTAGATTTGTTTCAACAGAGTTGGCAGACATCTCATATTTTAATCTTGAATTAAGAAAAAGGGAGCAGACAGCATAAATCATTATCATTATTGATTGGTGAGGTATTATTACTATCAAAAGTTGCCAAAAAAGCACATGGACAAGAGAAAGGCATGGAGCTTTACAGGTTTGAAATCATTTATTGATTTGTTTGTATGGTTATTTATAACTTCTGTTCACATTGATAATTATTTTGCATGTATCTCTTAACTACTCCAAAAGGGGTATCCTTTCATCTAAGGAGCAAGGTAGTCAAAGGCGAAAGGTACTAGACCATGTAAATTAACTGCTCAAATGTAAAATTGGTATGTAAACAAAGAATAACAGAATTTTAACTATTTTAATATGCAATTATCATGTAAATTAACTGCTCAAATGTAAAATTGATATAAAATGGTAAATGTGGAAGAGAGTATTATAATAAGCCATAACTATTCAAATTTACAACCAAAATAAGATGTGGCAGCCGTAAAATTCATATAAGAAACATTTTATGCATTTAAATCAAGTGGAGTTTATTCTTTTAATTAATTAATTATTTATATTATATATAAAGTATATTGAAATTTGGAATATGCTAAATCAGCTTCTATAACACAGTCATTTGTTACTTTGAAGATAATGTCTCATATAGCTTGGCACCAGAACAGAGGTAAAACTCTAACATTTTAATGGTATAATGGAAAGCAAATGGTAGTGCGTCAGCTTGAAATAGATTCAGAACTTCATTACCACCACTTCTGATGCATTATCTATAAAAAGAATGCAAGAATAATGAAAAGCACCAAGATTTCACTTAGGGGGCAAAGGTGAGCGCCTTGCCTCCCTCAGAAAGGCACTAAAAGGCACCAAAGGCATGGAGTTGACTTAAGGAGCCTCGCCTGAATCATCAATTGGTGAGGATCCCTTATGGCACCTTTAACTTTACCCCAAGGAGTTCTAGAACTGTATCATGAATAATCTCAGACTAGGCATCATGATTTTAAATTATGGTTGCAGCTAAGTTATAGTTGAGGCCTGTAATTTAAACTATGCTAGACTTTTTGCCTCTTAAATTCAAGTTTCTGCATTGTCCAAAACATCTATTACACTTCCCACCCTAAAAAAATCATAATCAACAGCTTTTCAAATGGCAATAGATAGCCTACAGGGATGGCAACGAAGCAGGAAGTTCAACATGCACTACAAACTAGAAAATAAGTATACACGGAAAATGTCATGTAGGTTCAACGTTCAAGTTTATGCTCAAACTTGAGGAAAATAAATTGAACAAACCGTTCTTTAATGCAATCCATGCAAAAAATCTCTTTTTGACAGCTCGAACACTTAATGAGATTCCAAGAATCGCTTCTCTGGCACCAATGACACTTCTTCCTCTTACCCTTCAAGTTTCGTCCATATGGTACAACCTAAATAAAGCAAGCAATTTACTCAAATAGGAAACATATAAATCATCAAAAAGCCTCAAAAATTAGAAGAGCTGCAGTTAACCCGCTATACCCACAGAAGACCCACCTGCAACTTGCCAACGGGTGGCCTCTCAACATTCTTGGACCTGAAGTAACGTGGAGTAATTGTTTTATGATCAACTCTTACTTTAACATCACAATAGGAACCCACATTGCAGTACTCTTGGGGCGTTGATGCCCCAGAGATTGCCATTACACCATTGGGCAATTCTCTTGTTAACTCTCCCTTAGTGTAATGCAACTCCTCCTCCTCCTCCTCCTCCTCCTCCTTCTCCTTCTCCTTCTCCTTCTCCTTCTCCTTCCTTTTCTTTCCCTGCTTCTTCCTCTTCTCAACCTCTCTCTTCAGCACCATCCTTATCAACTCCAACTGCATATCACCTTGCTTGGACGCCTTCTTCCTCACAGGAACATCCAACGCTTCTGAACCTTCTGACATTTTCAGCCCTTTCCTCATCATCTTCGCCTTCTTGCCCACTTTCCATGCCCTCGTTTCGACATTGTTGAGAACAGAGTCATTCTTATCAAGCCCTTTTTTGCGCTTTCTTTGAAGCTTCAGCGACTCCGGGACCTTCTCCTTGTATTGCCGATGGCGGCCTTGAAGATAATGAATTTCACAGAGCTTCAGGTTGTCCATGGCTCTCCGGCTGCACCGCCATTGCCGTCCGTCGGTCCGGTGGCAGCGCAGATGGTCTGTCACAGCTTCATGCTCACCCATTGAGTTTTTTTGGCGGAAATTTTCAATTTTTCTGAAAGAATTGAGAAAATTTGCCCTGGAAAGTGAAAAAATCCCGTCTTTTCTTCGCAGAGCGCAGAGAATTAGGAAGGGTTTTTCATACCCAAAGAGTGTATTTATTGGGCAGAAACACTAGGGATGGGATGGCTATTAGAAATGGCATATTCCAGTAATAATTGGTAAGGAGAGTCCATTTAGTCTCGTAATCTTCAACATAGGAACAAGTGGTATCATGATTTATCAGGGAAGATCAGGACTCTTCAAAATCCTTGAGATCCTACCGTCACTTACCTGATAGAGTTGCAAGCACTTCTGTCAAAAGCAGGCTATGGATTTTACTTTCTTTTTTGTTTTCTTTCACTAATATGGGCTTATTTGGACCTAGCTTTTTGTTGTAACTTGTAAATTACATCAGTTTTTTAAGGATTTTTTATTGTGGGTTTGTTTGGATAGATCATTCCCCTATTGCTATTCTTGCACTTTCTTGTGCTGAAAACACTCATAAATGTATTAATGATGTAGTGTCCTGAAATTTAGCATTGAATTTTTAATATCGTTAATCAAAATATATGAATGACATCTCAGTGTCCAATGTGGTCTGGTTTTCTTGCTGATGTTGATGTTTTGCATTTGTTCTTTAAGCTCAAATCATTCCATGCCAATATCCTGCTCCCTATTTTTATTTTATAGAACTTGCTTATTCTGTGCTTTTATGAATACAGCTGATGTCTGACTGTGGAACTTCCAAGATATATAGGAGTGAATCTTCAACCATACTTGTATTATATCTTCCAATTAGTGAAATTGCTTCCTTGACAGATGGAATCATGGAAAGTTAGAAAATTATCAGTCGTTCATTTTTTTTTCCTTTTAAATTTAAGTGCTAGCCAATAGGAACTAGCAGCAAAAATAGAGTGCATGATATGATCATATGAAGTAGTTTATTTATTTATTAATGAGGCTTTACGAATTACGGATTAGCTAAATATTGTGGGTTAGAGGTGAATAGATAGAGTGTATTTACTTTTGGGCTAAAATCTTTAACTCTTAGTTTAGTGGAGCCCATTTATTTTTGCCCCTACATCCTCCATGGTATTGGGCTTGTAAAAGAATGCAGAAAGAGTATCCTGTTGCTGGTTGCAATATTTAATGAAAAGAGAATCTGTGATCATTTTGAGTTGGTTAGCTGTTAATTGCCAAACTTTTCAATCTCTATGATCCAGAGAGGTAATACATATAAATTATTACACATTGAAACGAGGATGATTCTATTATTTGAAATGTAGAATACAAATATGTAATTTTATAATACAACATTTGCATATTGAAAGGCAAATGCTTCTTTGAAAGTCTTACAATGAGCATCAAGCTGAACTTCTGATTCTGAAAGGATTCGGAAAGTAGTGAGTCTCTTGTTGCCTCAATCTGGAATATATCAGAAATACTACTGCATATTATTCTTTGCCCAAAGCAATAAATTTAAATTAATATGAGCACTTTACTTTTTCGCTTTCCCTTCTGCCCTTTTTACATCTCTCTCTAGTAGCTGACTTCTTTTTCTTTTCTATTTGTATATTTTTCTCCCTATACCAAGTAGCTGAGACTGAGTTCAAATAGCAGAGTTAGTACACTTCAAATGCATTAGATGTTAAATGTGAGAACCTACTTGCTAATATGACTGTGATTCATGATATTCAAAATGATGGTAGCAATGAAAAGAAAAAGGGATGCCAACAGAAAAATTGGAGAAATTTAACTAATGGAGAACTCAATTTAGAGAAAGTTGAAAATAGACATTTTATTTTAGTTTTTTTCTTGAGAGGCTAAGTTGAACTCTATGGAGAGAGGAGTTTTGTGGGAACCAAGGACCCAATGCCATAAAATTTTCTGGTTTCAATCTGGATGACATGGTCAATCAAATCAGAGGTACCATAGCTGCTTTGGGCCTCTCAAATTTTTTGAAAGTTTCATCCTGTATAAGCTGGAAGAGGAAGAAAGAGAGATTCGCAGACCAATTTTAATTTTTTTTTTGGTGTAAGAGAGGAAATGAACCTATAATCCTTTTATTTACTCTTATTCTCAGCTACCTAAGTTAGCTTCAAGTGTCATTCCCAAACAAACATTATTGCTGGTAATATGATAGAAACAAATCTACAACCTATATCATAGTGACACTGTCAAATTAAGTGGCATTGGCATGATACTCCAATCTTGAAGTATTGCAATCACATAAGCTGAAGAGTGTGGATTCCACAAAACTGAAAAGTTGACCCATCAAAGAAGGAAACTATTCAGCAATATATTATTTCATGTAGGGAGCTTGAACTCTCCGATAGGACAAAGTACGTTTTGAGATATACATAGTGTGCATCTTGAAGCGCATTTACCTCATTTTTGCCTTATTTAAAGGCGGACAGCTCGAGCTCCCTCTTTCGTGATTACAAAGTTGCTCAATATTACTGCAAATAATGACAACATCTAGATTTCATATACACAGTAACTAAGAACAAATCTAAGTAACCTAAACAACCTGAAAATTTATCTTCAAGAGAAGCAAAAAAGTAGAAGAAATGGAGAAAGTGAGAACACAACCTGTGCCTTCCACTGATAATTAGCAGCATACCACATTGCCAAAAAGACATGATTGAGTGCAGTGTCGATGATGGTGTTCAATCCCATAAGGCATCTGCCAGATGCAGAAGGGACTTAGAACTTCATCAACGCTGCACTCAATGATGTTTTTTCGATGTGGGGAATTTCCAATACTTTTGATGAGATCCACAACTCTGTTAACAATTTCTGGTCAATGTGTTATATATATAATATCACTTGTAAAACAAGCATGGAGAATGCAGTACACCAACCTTCTTTGATTTGTACTACCATTTATTTTCTTCACTAGTTGTTAGCCGTTGTTGCTCTATATTTATACCCTTTTATTGCATTAAAATTTGTACTGGTCAATTGTACTGGAATGGAATCTTGTACTATATCATATTTTTTGGTCCCATATGTTATTATTTCTCTCACAACTTTCTGGTTTCGATCGATTTGCATATAACAATTCATGGGTAAAAACCCTTTAGTAATTTAGTAGAATCATTGTAGATATGAAAAGAAAAGTTAATAGTTTATGATTTCTAGCTTTTTTTTTTTTTTTGCATTCACAGTTTCAAGCATTGCACGACTTAATTTGCAGGCGAGCTGTGGGCTGAATAGTGCCCTTCTTAGCCAATGTAGCCAAATTTCCTCCAAAGACGTTGACGAGGTGGTAGAGACGGCTAAATGATCATGTTTGAATATTAATTTTGCTAATTTCTTAAGACGAATTGTAAAGAATTTCTCTGTAAATTTTTTTAATCTTGGCGTAGATAATTTGCCTTTAATTGCATTGAGAAATAAATTAATTAAGATGCATACAGATTAATCTCAACACCATCTAACTGCAATACTAAATAAAAAAAAGTGTTAGCAAAAAGAAGAGCTTAACTTATTAACAGCTTGTTAAGTGTGCCAAACCTTTTATAGGGAAATATATATGAAGATTGTATATGGCCTTATTATATACTCTTTTTAGTAAGTTTGCTCTTGAGATGTCATATCCTGTCTAGTTAGCCATTTTGTTGATTAAAATCATTAAAAGTTGGATGCACAATTCAATAGTAAATAAAGTTGGCAACAAGGTAGGTAGGGGTGCCCCAAGAACGAGGGAATTTACCACTCATTCAAGGTACAAAATAAACGAAAGAAAGCTAAAACCACTTTGTCTAGAGTTTTATGTCTTTAAACAAAGTGAGTCCTTGTCTGTTTTCCCTTTGTGTCATGATTGAGTTAGTCTTTGAATATAAGAATATGTTCCTGTGAATTTCGCATAAATTGTGCAAAATGGAAGCATCAATAGGACCAATTAGTTATAAAGTTCATGTTTAAGCAGAGTAGGAAATCATCAAGCTCATTACTTATAGCATAAGTCACTTCCATAGAACTCCTTAAACTAGTACAAATTAAGAACAACTTGCTCACATAAATTTGATGTCAAAAAAACCTAACTTTTCAGTTACGGATCATCTTATGGGCATCCCAATTTAGTCAAAGGTAATTAAGCTATTAATATCAAGATTAAAAAATGATAATAAAGAAATTCTTTAGTTCCAAAAATTAATAAAAAAATTTAAATATACGTGACAATAAGCCTAATTACACAATAGATGCTAACTTGAACCACTAAACCAACTCAATATTTCAACTAGATATATTAAGAGCTTAGGCCAAATTTTATTCACTTATTGCAAGTTTAATATTGGATAGATAGATAGCTACTTCCAGCTAGCTGGTCATTTGACAAACAAATTTCACTTTCACATCCAATATTATCTATATATATGAATAAATTATAATATTTTACATTTATATACATGCTTCTTGTCTAAAAGAATACTTACATATATTTATGTACAAACAATAAATTAATAATACCAAGAATTTATCCTCTCCTACGAAGAACAATTTTACCTTGTGCATCTTCAAGCACGATAGCCAAAACTTCATCAGGAGGAACATCCCTCCAAATTCTAGGCTTTTGCAACTGATGCCCCATCTGAGCAAACTTATCAGCTGCCCTATTCCCTTCCCTATATATATGACTCACCATGCAGTTGTTAAGTTCTGGCAGAATGGAATTTATATGACTGATATGCCTTTGTACTTCCATGCTTCTAACTTGTCTCCTTTGCAGTATAATTTCAACCAACGTTTTGGCATCTCCTTCAAGCCAAACATCATTCCACCCATTTTCCAGCACCAGTTCGAGCCCTCTTCGTAGAGCAGTGAGTTCAGCAATGGTGCTGTTGGCTTGCCCTATGGATTCTGCATAGCCAAGCAGAAATTCTGCCTTGTCATTTCTGATAACCCCTCCAATGCTGGCTTTCCCACTTCTACCTTTGCAGGACCCATCAAAGTTCAGTTTGGTCCAACCTATTCCTGGTTTCTTCCATGCCACTGGAATTGGTTCCTTGTGGAAATACCTAATCAACTGAGAAACTGGACCTTGCACTAGTTTTTGACACCTAAATACATTTATAAGCTCTAACATTATGTCTGTCTTAAATGACCACTCAAAACTTAGAAAAGTAACTGGGTTTAGAATTCAAATACCCACCAGTTTTAAAACCTCTAAACTGCATTCTCAGCAGAAGATAATCTTATTTTTTTGAATAATCATAAGAAACAGTTGTATATAACTAGCTAGTTAAGAAACTGTTTTTCCTTCCTTCTTCTTCTTTTTCTCCCTTGAATATATTTTCACCAGAGAGATGAATGAATAATGAAGCTTGAATACGTACCAGTTCTGAGAATGAATTTTGAAAAAACAATGAATTCGAAAGAGCTAAAGCCTAGCTACAAGTTGAACAAACAGGAACCTTCAATGTGGAGGCAATTATAGCAGAAGAATCTGATTAAGAGGTTCCCTTCTTATAAAGAGGGCAATGAAACTTGCTTCACGTAATTAAGTTCAGATTAACGGAAGTTGGAGTGGGGAAAAAGCAAAGAAGATTCAGAATTTGACGTAAGCAAGGCAACATTTTGATGCTGGAATAATGGAAAATGGGCAGACAGATTTCTTGAGGAACTCTCAACTTAAGCATATTCTGTTTAAACGGTTGGAGAAGAACATTACGTACATGAACGACACTACCATCCATATAAGGCTGCATGAGAAGCAAAGAACACACTGCACATTTCTTTCCCCAACGTTAACCGATGAATTGTAATTAGTAATATCTAAAAAACGTTCTTATTCTAAGATGGAAAACTCAAGGATAACTATATTTGTCTGCACTGGCACGACCATACACTAACGTGCGTATATCAAATAACTAAATAAATAAAAATGAAATTTAAATGTTTAGAAAATGGAATGATAAGTTTAAGAGTTGTAAACATCTATTTTTGTTACACTATTTTACTATTTTATCTATTTTTAGTTCTTTTTTCATCTCTGATTAACCCAATTTTAATCCAATTGAATTTTCACCATCATTAACCCAGTTCTTTCTTTTTTCTAAATATCTAATAACTCAATTTTCAGCCCAACCCATTATTAATGATTCAGACCCAATAACCAGCTCCAACCCGGTCCACCCTACCATAACCCACTACCTACATGGTACACCCATCCCCTGAGAAACAATACTCACTCTGAAGTCCTGTTTCCACGCAACCTTTGCACATACGTTTTCTCTACACCCCGGTACGTTTCCTTCTCCCTCATCACTCTGCACCATCACGACCTCTCAGAAACCACTCCTCTGCATCTCTGCAAATCACCCACTATCACCCACTTCCTCAGCAGCCCTTCTCCTCAGCCATTCTTTCCCACGCTCCCACCATCTCCTTTGCACACCCACTGTTAAGTTGTCAATCTCCCCCTCTTCACGCAACCTCCATTATCTTCGGTTCCCATACTTCATGTTCTCTCCAGATTCCTTGTGGGAGAACGACTCGGTACCCACTGGCTGAAACTCCGCACCTCACATGTTCTCACTCACAGACCCACACACACTCATCG
>JASKGM010000005.1:1600771-1610795 GCA_034509205.1 Ceratonia siliqua | reverse complement strand
CTAGTAAAGAAAAGAATGAATCCAGCTAAGTTCCGCATCCTAGTGTTGATCTTTGACTCGTAGTATGCCAGTATTGCCATTGTTCCAAGTGCAAATGGTTGATAAACCAGGGTAAGTACCCTTGCAGGATGGTATTTCTTCAGAGAGGAAGAAAAGCTATAGTTAGAACAACTAATTTTCCGGAAACTTTGTAAAAGTAGACAAATAGCCAGAACAACACCAGATGACAGCTATCACTCATAAGTTTCTACAGGAGAAACAGATTACTGTATTATTTAGCTTCATAGTTTCCCAGTTCACGCTTCACAGACAAGCTTTTAGTTTATAACCAGTCTACGGCTTCTTCAAGAACAATCATAACTTTATATTTGTATAGCTTAAGAGCAAAGGTAATCCAGTTGTTGAATACAGATCATAAGATGTCTGAATGGCGCTACGTCTCGTTCAACTCATGTTTAGGCAGTATAAGTCAATCACAAGAAGCTTTATTCTTACCTCTTACTTGTAGGACAGCCATTTATTCTCAAAGTTATAGACAAGACTTCATACAAACATTTTAAGTCCCATAAGAAATTAAAGTAAGCATGAGTTACTTACAGGGAACAATTTGTAGTAGTAATCTCCAATTGTCAACATGCTGTTCCAGGAAACAAGGGAACCAAGTCCGAGAATGAAACAAACGGCCATCGCTTTATGTTTTCCCTGCTTGTAGGAAGGGCAACAATTTATGTCTTATGAAATATTAACGTCCCGTTAGTAATAAATTATTTAGTAAAACAAAAAGTCTGAGCACTTACCTCGACCTTTCTTGGTGCCCCACTTTCATCAGCAGTAGTCATGACTATCCCACAGCTGTCACTAAAAAGGATAACAGTATATATATTCAATTTTTGGCAACATTCTCAATTAGTATGCAGAAATTGGAGACCTTTCATAAGAATTTCTATACTTACAAAATCTTCTGGTAATGAATTAAACAAACTAAGAAATGGAGATGAAAAAAATTAAGACATCATAATTACACTACAGTTATCTGTTAGTACAATTTGAATCTTCTAGCACAAAGAACCGAAACTATATGCTGCTCCCTATATATACTCTCGAACCTGCCATTTAATTCCTTTAGAAAGTTGGTGTTGAAAGAAGATTTAAAATCTGTGGATATGAAAAAGAGAAAGACCCCTGGATTTGTCGGGAAGACTAAGACATGTCAAAAACAGATGCTACAGGACGGGTAGATTTATGTAATCGATCAGTGTCTGCAAAGCACAAACCTCGTACTATGCCTGAAAAGTAAGATTTAGGACCAATAGTAGTCTAGTAGATGTAGAATTTCATGTTTCAGATGCAGTCGGTGATATTGCCAGAGCTGCACCGATTACTCCAGCAAACGCCAGGCAATATCTTACTATCCTTAAAATCGGTGTCGTTTCTGGCTTTCAGTC
Source organism: Ceratonia siliqua (assembly GCA_034509205.1). Lineage (NCBI taxonomy): Eukaryota > Viridiplantae > Streptophyta > Magnoliopsida > Fabales > Fabaceae > Ceratonia > Ceratonia siliqua. Next base: position 1,609,350 of record JASKGM010000005.1, on the reverse strand, counting down.
AATGCATGTTATAGCATTGCATCTGACGCTTAACGCGGAATCTGCACCAGATTCATTTTCGCCAAGCTTGTCCTGAATCGTTGACTTGAAAGTTGTAATAATCACAATGATGATGTTAATTATAAATCTACGTTGATCTACATTGAAGTATGAAGAGAAATTGCATAGTCTAACTTTAAATTGTAATTTTCTGCAAGGAACAATTATAAATCTCTCTCTCTCTCTCTCTCTCTCTCTCTCTCTCTCTATATATATATATATATATATATATATAGTGTTGGTGAATGTGAGGTCAAACATATTATACTAATGAAAACTAAATAATATTGTTAAATACATTATTTCTTGGGGTACGCATCACACATGAAGCGACAGAAGCCAAGTATATACAGTTACTTCACTGCTAGATGAGAATAAACTACGATAGAAGATCATATGTTGATCCAGGGTACTTGCTTATGTCGTAGCTGAATCATGTTAGTTCACAATCTACTCAGTAAGTTGCATGTCCGACTTTCATCTACTGTTCCACTTTGATGATATCAGTGATGTTAATTTGTCACACAATACAGTTCATCATGCTGGCGCCAAACACGTAGAAATTGACTTGCGTTTCATCAGAGAATGTGTTCTTCGTGGTAAGGTCAAAGTTCTTCAGATTTCCACTTCAGAACAAGTTGCAGATGTCTTCAGGACCTACCTTCTACAATTTTTCAAGTTTTTCGCTTCAATACCAGGACCATTATTTCTTTGTAACTGTTACATACTCTACCATCTATTTATACTTTTTTCACCTTCAGTTATCCTTCAGTTTTGATTCGTGAGTCAGACGCTAGCTTTCATTTGAAGTCGTTAGTATAGATTGCCAGAAAATGATCACTTCTTATTTCATGGAAGATGAAACAGCAATGGATATATAACCTATTCATTTGGCTGCAGCCGTCTTTTTGAAATGTTCAAATTTAATCCAAGACAGTAAAGTCCCAAATATCCAAGTGGAGGCATGAAATTAAGCTCAGAGCCTCTAGTTTCATAGCCAGACATGATGAAACCAGAAATAATGCTATATTCAACGATTTTCTTTCTATCATGAGTATGCATCAAAGATGAAACAGAGTACTTACTGGGTTTCCCACATTCTACATTAAGCAAAAAGAAACTAACTGAAGATTCATTCTTTACAATATAAAACTTTATGTTTCTTTCAGAATCCTTCTTCTTTCCTTATGAGCCAATAGCCCACAACCAATCAAGAGCAACCCCAGAGGATATACCACATAAAAGAAACAGCACTAGTAAATTTCCCAGTGCATTCTGTTCAGGACCCTACAAAACCATAAACCCCACATTATAAATGCACAATATTATTCATGAATTTGCAGGTCAAAAGTTAAATAAACTGACCTTGTAGCCTCTTGGTGCCACTGTAAGTACACAAGCCGTGAGATAGCCATTGGTTAGTCCCAAGAATGATACAAGCAGAATCATTGATCCCTGGTCACCGTATTTCGCTGTGAAGTAGAATGCTGGGATCAGCAGGAATCTACAAAAAATTGCAATCAATAAGCCCTTCCTGGATTCCAATTTCAGGCATTTGATGAGGGGAATATATCTGGATATTAGATCCCAGACATTGTACATTGCAATCAAAACAAGTGGGTACCTAAAATGATCACCATACATGTCATGTCAAAATGAACTTGGATGACCCGAAGATTGATAGATATAGTGCTTACCATGATCTTAACTGGTGTGATCCAGTATTTTCATACAAGAATCCAGGGAAAATGGACAGTGTCAATACATATATCAGGAACAAACCAGCTGCATAATCAATGTTTTGAAAAAATAACTGTTTGTTGCTCAACCGTTCTTGTTTAGCATCAAATCCAACCTACACAAAATCCAGAATGTTTCAGGACAATAGGAATATACTTCCTTAAGTTTAATTTATGACCACTTTAACATAAGTTGCATTACTTGTTGGTTTGTCTCAGCTTGAATGCCAGCAGCAGCTCAGCTGAAACAGTTTTTGATCCTTCCAAGGCTGCTTTTGAACGGTAATACTTTACTATGGACAATTTAGGGAAGTAGATTGCATAGAGAACAATACAAAGAAACTCAAAGACTGGAGACTGCAAAGACTAGCAATGCAAAATGAGGTTGTAAGTTGTAACAAATTTTATTTTACAAATAACAGCTTGAAAAGGTTAATTACTAGCATCTCACTGGTAACAATCTAGTTATAATGAAAGCAAATTTCAACAAAACTGACAAAATGTAGGTTAGTGAATAAATAGTAACATACTAGCTCCCTTGAGAAGACCATTATGAGATTTCTTAAAAGCTACTCTTGTGAGTAATCTCAAACCAGAGGCTAGAGCCCCTGATGCAGCTAAACCAGCAAGGAAGGACTGCTGAACATTAAATTGTGTATCAATTAGGTCAAAAAGATAGAATAAGAGCGGCATATGCATTAAATTATGTGGAAGACCAACCTGAATGAGCTCAGGACACATCAAAGACAGATCTCCAACCATGCCACCTTGGACATGAGCATCTGCAACTCCAAAACAAGCAGAAAGTGCACATAAACCAATATAAGGTCCAATTCGACCTTTCCCTGATGTAGCTAGATTCAACTGTCACACCAAATTGTCTGAAATTATTATAGGCAAAGTAGAATAGATGACATAAAAGTTACATATTGTAATAGTTGTACTTACAACAAGAACTAAGAAAGAACTTGCAAAGATAATAGTGTATCCAGTTAAGTTCCGCATCCTAGTGTTGATCTTTGACTCAAAGTGTGCCAGTATTGCCATAGTTCCAAGTGCAAATGGTTGATAAACAAGGGTGAATACCCGTGAAGGATGGTATTTCTTCGAAGTATAAAAACTTTCTGTCAGACTAATACCTCATTATTATGTGACATTCAACGTGAAGTAGATGATACAGGGAAGGATGAATGCAAGGGAAATCAGTAGATGCCATATATAACAGAAGAAGAATCAGAGCCAATTTTCTTCATCATTTTTTACTTACAGGGAACAGTTTGTAGTGGTAATCTCCCATAGTCAACATGCTGTTCCATGCAACAAGGGAGCCGAATCCAAGAATGAAACAAACTATCATTGCTTGCAATTTTCCCTGCTTGTAATAAGCTTATTGAAATAACAGTAGGAAGAGCAACAGTAGCTAATGGAGAAAAAGTGTGATAACATACCTCAAGCTTTCTTGGGGCCCCACTTTCATCAGAAGCAGCCATGACCAATCCGCTATAAGAATTTATTAAAGCATATGCAATATTCAGTAACAAAGTCCACAGTTTATGGATATCTGAGTCCTTGCATAAAACGTTCTTGAAGAAATATTCCAATGACATTTTGGAAATGGTATAAACTAAACCAGCAAAGCACACATACCCTTGGTAGAATGTGAACCTTCTAGCAAAAAAAACAGAAATTTCCACTGCCCTTGAATTAAACTTCCAACCCCTGCGTTCAAAAAATCAACTACTAAAGAAGATTCAGAAACAAAGAGGGATTGCAAAATGAGAAAGACCCACAAATCAAATATGTGGAAATGTTACAGTTAGTATTATTCTGTTGTAGTCAGCTTGGTAGTAGCCGTTAGAGTTTGTAGCCATTAGGCATAGTGCCGGGCACGTGAGTTAGTTAGTAGATCTCCGTGTGCTGGGCACGTGAGAATCAGGATATATGTAACCAATAACCAATGTTATGGAATCAGAAAAGAACAAAACTCAATTTCTTCATCTCGAACTCCTTCTCACTTCTTGGAATCCCTTCTATCTGGATTCCTTGTTCTCCTCAATTCTCAGGCTAACCTCTGAATTGAACGTTAACATTGGTATCAGATCCTCTGTTCCACGGCAGCAATGGCAGATTCCACTAGAACTCAGGCAATGTTGCGCGAAGTTGACGACGCAATGGGCAAGAAGCTGGCAGCGATGGAGGTCAAGATGACTGGAGTATTGGCAAGTATGATCGATGACAAGGTAACCAGCATGTTCGAAGAATTCCGGAAACTGATGACTGAATCGTTGAAGGAGCGAGAGAATGGCTCTGCTTCTGCAGATTCGAGGAAGGAATCATGTTTGAATGAACGGCAAGGTGGATATGCGGTGAACACTCGACTCTCTACTGTTGAGTTTCCACGTTTCAATGGCGATAGCTTTAAGGAGTGGTTATTTAAGTGTGACCAGTTTTTTATGGTTGATGAAACGCCAGAGGATATGAGAGTGAAGATAGCTTCTCTTCATCTGGAAGGGAGAGCTTTGCAATGGCATCAGGCTTATATAAAATCACTGCTAACAAGTTCGTTACCTTCTTGGAATGAATATGTGCAGGCGATTTGTAGTCGGTTTGGAGACACTTATGACGATCCTATGTCAGAATTGAAGCATCTACGGCAGAGCGGTACTGTAAGTGAATATCACGATGCTTTTGATTTAATATTAAACAGAGTCCATCTGCCTGAACAGTATGAGATTAGTTGTTTCATTTTCGAACTAAAGCATGAAATACAGATGCATGTAAGGATGTTTAGACCTAAAAGTACTCGTGAAGCTTTTGATTTGGCCAAACTCTATGAATCCGCACATCAACCTCCTGCTAAGGCCAACACCTACTATAATACTAAACCTCCTGGAAACTATAGTCCAACAGTCCATAAGTATGAGCCTAGAGTTGCACCTGCTAGTAGGATGAATGCTAGCAAGCCTCCCTTGCTTCCAAAGCCTCCTAACTCCTTGTTAACTCAACCAAACAAGGGAATTATGAGGAGTTCGTCGCTAGCAGAAATGAATGAGAAGAAAGCTAAAGGAATATGCTTCATATGTGATGAGCCTTTCACACCAAGACATCACCTTAAGCATAGGAGGGCTCAGTTATATATGGTGGATGTAGCAGAAGGCGAGAGTTTAGATGTCAATGACGCTGAGGTAGAACAATTGGAAGCTGAGATAGATGAGGACAGTAATAACTGTCCTAAGATTTCTGTGAGTGCTTTGACTGGCATTTCTAGTTATCAAACCATGAGGGTGAGGGGTCAATTCCAAAAGAAGCCTATCATATACTCATTGACAGTGGAAAGTACGCACAATTTTATTGATGGTAAGCTAGTCGAGACATTAGGCTGCAAGGTACAGAACATTCAACCATTGTCTGTAGCAGTGGTGGATGGAGGAAAATTGGAAGTTACCACACAGGTTAAGGGTCTCAAGTGGCAACTACAGAACACCACTTTTACTCCGGATTTGATGGTCATTCTTGTGGCTACTTGTGATATGGTTTTAGGGGTGTAATGGCTGATTACCTTGGGACCCATCATTTGGGATTTTAGCAAACTCACAATAGAGTTTTCAGTAATGGGCAGAAGGCACGTACTAAGGGGAGCTAGTAATTCTTACAAGACAGTAAATACAGAGCAAGTTAATAAGGCTTTGGTTAATGTTGCACAGGTTGCTATGCTTCAATTGTGCCCCACAGAGGAGAATCTTACCACCATATATTCACTTAAAACTGCACCTACTGGTGCTAGCTCACCTAATCTACCCACAGCAATTGTGTCCTTACTGGATCAGTTTCAAGGCCTTTTCTCAGAACCTAAAGAGCTACCTCCTTTTAGGAATGGACACAACCATCATATTCCCTTACTTAAAGGTACTAACCCAGTCAATCAGAAACCTTACAGATATGGGCCATTCCAGAAAGATATAATTGAGAAAATCGTTAAGGAATTACTGGATTCTGGGGTTATTCAACCAAGTTGTAGCCTGTATGCATCACCAGTTATTCTAGTAGGAAAAAAAGATGGCTCCTGGAGAATGTGCATTGATTATAGGGGCCTCAACAGGGTGACTGTTAAAGATAGTTTCCCTATTCCATTGGTGGAAGATTTACTGGATGAGTTGGGGGGATCAGAAATTTACTCCAAGATTGACCTTCAGGCAGGTTACCATCAATTAAGGATGCATCCTGCAGATGTGGCTAAGACTGCTTTTAGGACTCATTGTGGGCATTATGAGTACCTAGTGATGCCCTTTGACCTTACTAATGCCCCAACCACCTTCCAGAAATTAATGAACACGGTGTTCCAACCTTATTTGAGGAAGTTTGTCCTTGTATTCTTTGATGATATTCTAATCTATAGCCCTAATCGAAACCAGCATGTTATTCACCTCAAACTGGTATTTCAATTACTATGGCAATACAAGCTTTTTGCCAAGGAAAATAAATGTTTCTTCGCAACTAATAGGGTAGAATATCTAGGGCACTTCATCTCTCGGGAAGGAGTTTCCACTGACCCTAGCAAGCTGGCTGTTGTACAGAATTGGCCACAACCCACCACTGTCAAGTAGTTAAGAGGGTTTTTGGGGTTAACTGGGTATTACAGGAGGTTTGTTAAGGGGTATGGACAAATGGCTAAACCTCTCACACTTTTATTAAGAAAAAACAGTTTCAATTGGACCCCAAAAGCTACTGTGGCTTTTGATTCTTTGAAGAAGCACTACAAGAAAAGTCGCGATTTGCCATGGAATTTTGCCACGGTATAAAAATATGTGGTAATAGCCACGGAACTTGCGACCACTTTGCCACGAAAATAAATAATTTCTAATTCTGATAAAATTGCCACGTTATTTGCCACGGAAATATCAAAACGTGGTAAGATTGCCACGAATTTGGGCACGACATGTTGTACCGTGGCAATTTGCCACGACCAATGCCATGGAAAATTAGACGATTTTAAAATGTAGTAAGCAACTGTGGCTAATACTGTGGCAAAAAATCCAATTTGCCACGGAATAGTAATACCGTGGTTAATTGCCACGGTATTAGCCACGAACATAAAATAACGCGACATATTGCCACGAATATTGATACAACTTTTGTACCGTGTCACTTTGCCACGACATTTGCCACGAAAAAAGGATGAATTTACAATGTTATAATCAACCGTGGCTAATTCCGTGACAAAAAATTTGATTTGCCACGGTATTAGCCACGAACATATAATAACGCGACATATTGCCACGACTTTTTTTACCGTGGCAATTTTCCACGACCATTGCCACGAAAAAATGGACGAATTTAAAATGTAATAAGCAGCTGTGACTAATACTGTGGCAACAACTTCCAAATTCCCAACATGTCCTCCGTTCCAAATAAAAAATCATGAAGAAAAGGGAGAGATGTTAAAACCCTAGCTGTCGCTCTAGTCCGCCCTTGGTGCAGGAGCCTCCGTTGCCAGAGAAAACCAAAAATTTTCAAAAATCTTTAAAAACATCCAAAAACCTTTCAAAATATTTCTAAAAAATTACTATAAATAAAAAAGAACTCAAATAAGACAAAAAAATTAAAGGAAAAACAAAAGAAAAATAGTGGTGGAAAGTAAAAATATAAAAGTGCTATATGAAAGGTGGATGTAGCAAATTATGATTTAGTATTTTAAAAAAACAAATGATCAATGACATAAATTTTTCAAATTTTCAAATATCCCACCTTTAGATTGAGAAAAAAAAAACATTGAATTGGATGCACACAAATCTTAGTGCCTTTTTTTAATCATTCACTATTGTATCATAAGGTTCAAATATGTTACATAATATTTTTAATGACATTTTTTTTGTGTAATTTTAAAAATGTTTAAATTTGACCGTATTATTGAATAAACTCACCATTTTCGCTTCACATACAATTTTTCGTATATTCTTTTCATCATTTACTATCAATCGTGAGGTTAAAATGTATAAAATTATGCCGATCGTGTACCGATCGGATCGTAGTCCGATCTTTACTACACTTGGACGCAAACTTAGCTTGCAACATATATGTGATCCAACAGTCAGATCAACGTTTATTGAAAGGGAAGATGATCCAAAACAAAATTTTCTTTATGAGGTAGTAAGGTGACATAATCACCTTATTCCTACGTTTGACTATTGCTGATATTTTTCGTGAATTTTTCAATATTAAAAATTTTCTACCATTCGATTGAAAAAGTCCAACTTGAAAATGATATCCACAAATTATAGTTGATTTTTGTAATTATTCACTATTGCATCATAAGCTTTAAATCTCTTATCAAATATTTTGTTCCACGTTTTTGTTTGTGTTGTTAAAAATTAAAAATCTGACCATTGGATTAAATATACTCACCATTTTCGTCAAAAATACAATTTTGTGTATATTATTTTCATCATTTACTATTACATTATGTGGTTAAAATGTGAACAATTGTGTTGATCATGTATTGATTGTAGTCCAATCTTCATCACACTTGGCAAGCAAACTTAGTACGCAACATATATGTAATCTAACGATCAGATCGACTAAAATCAAATGGGATGATGATCAAACCATCAATTTTGTTGAAAAGCTGAGTCTTTTATTTTAGAATAACATAATTAGCTTTTAAAACAGTGATTTGCGTATTCACCTCTTCCTATCAATTTTTTTGCATGCAAAACATTAATAATGTGAATTGATATTAAGTTCAATAATTTTATATATTATAATTTGAACTAATTTTATATTATAATTTTATAAAATTACAAA
>JASKGM010000005.1:1560520-1585615 GCA_034509205.1 Ceratonia siliqua | reverse complement strand
ACTTCCCCACTCCCTTGAATTCTTGATGGCTCACCGGCCTCTGTAATCTTTTCATGCCACTTTCATCAGTAGATTTGATGGAGACGAGAGGAGGTGGATGTAGCTCAAAACTTCCCCACTCCCTTGAATTCTTGATGGCTCACCGGCCTCTGTAATCTTTTCATGCCACTTTCATCAGTAGATTTGGTAGATTTGAATTCTTGATGGCTCACCGGCCTCCTATGCAAATTGTGTCACTCCGACCATGCCAAGTGCCATCTTGAACATTGTTCATTTCCAATGTTCTAGACTCCTGCAGCATGTTACAAGGATACCAGTAATCAATATAAAGATTGACAATGCTGTCCTGTGACTCCTGTTCCAGTTGTAGCAATCACTAATTTTAAGTGTAAATTACTCTCTCTCCCGCTTGAGACATACTTTAATTACCCAACCCATATATAGGCTTCCATTAATTTTTTTTTTTTAAATAGACATTTTAGTCCATTAAACTTATATAACTCTTTTAGGAATATTCCAAAAAGATGCTGTGATTTCATTAAAAAAAATTTTAATTGTGGATTGACCATAATGCCCTATAATTTTTCTTTTTCTTTCTCCATTGATGGAGATGCTGCACCAAGGGGTGACAATAGAAGCAAGGTTCCATCATCTCTGACATAACCAACGACCACTAACCCCATGCTAGAGCCACTGTTGGCTATTGCACTATTTGAATCAGTAACATGTTGCCATTGATGAAAATTTTCTATTGTTCCCTATTCTAATGAAATTTGGAAGCTTGGTCTACGATGTCCATGGAGGACGTTGTGTGAAGTATGGGGGCTAAAAGGGTATTTTAGGCTTTTAACTTCTTTGACTATAAGTTAACAGTTCTGTTAAGGTTAGATTTATAATTGGATTAAGTTTTAGCATTTTTTAATTTATAAAATATGTTTGTATCTATTTTCATAATAAAAGAGATAATCATATAATTAAGGCTGACAATGCTTACACAAATATCCTGTCTCAGTTATATCCATCACTAACTTTAAAGATATTCCATTTTTGTAACTGTCTCAGATTACTTTGGAATAAAAGAAAATAACCCAGTTGAAAAGAAAAGGAGTTTTGAAGATGACCTGACATAATGTACAGCAAGGACAGATAAAATGGGAGATGCAGTCGTCCAAGGAACTATCACTACCCTGGAAGAGTGCCAAAAAAAGTGAATTAGATAGCTAGCACAAATTGCTTAAAAATGAGTGCTAAATTACATATAACCCCTTTCAATTATAAGTCATGTGTAAACTTATCTCCTTGTATTAACAAACTCAACAATTTACCCCCTTAATTTAGGTTTACGTGCAAATCACACCTTTCGCCAATAATTTCATCAAAAAACTTTTGTAATTTCCATGGTTGGAGGAACCGGACCAGACCGGCCAATTCGACTGGTTAAACCCAGAGTCGGTCTATGGTCTGGTTCAGTCCTTAATAGAAACCAGATAGCCTTCAAACCTGCCAAACTGGTCCAGAACCATGCAAACTGGTGCGATTTGCAGTCCAAGCAGTTCATGTGACCAATGACGCAGAGCCTTTTCAAAATGTGTAAGTTGGGTGTCAAAGCCAGGTTCCTTAAGTTGGGATAGAGTAACCTTACCACTACATCAACACCAACACGCTCCTTTGTTATATATATGACACTAATATATTTATTAATACCGTACATATCATATGTAAACAATTTTAGTTTTTAAAATCAATAAATATTTTTTAATATTCAATTAATTATTTTAAAATACTAACAAATAAAAATATATAACTAAATATATTTTAATTTGATACTACTATAAATTATCATGTATATATATAAAAAATGATTTAACCGCAATTTGACTCCAGTTCAACCACTAAATCGTGAATCGCTACCTCTCAGTTCAATCACCGGTCAGTTTTTAAAACATTTGTAGTTTGTACAAAAAACTAATGAAAATTATAAATAAATTATTAACAAAAAGTGTAAATTGGATGAAACCTATATTTAAGGTTAAACCTGTGTAAATTGCACAAAAAACCTACAAATTTTTTTAAAAGAATTACTAATAGAATGTGTAGATTGCAAGAAAACTTATATATAAGGAGTCCATTGATGAGTTTTTTAGTATAAGGTACTATATTGCACATGGCCTATAGTTGAAATAGGTTATGTGCATATATTAGACAATGAAAAACAAAAACAAAACGAATAAACAAGGAGAAAAATACAGATTAGGAAGTCATGTGACACAAGTATAGATGTTAAACAGTTTTACCCCTAACATATGCAAACAAGCAAAATAAAATTTGCTTCATTCTCCATCATAATTTGCCCAATTAGATGATACTTAAAACAGATAAAGGTGAAGACATGATGGTTTTACTGATATTTACTGTAGTATGATTGTTATGCTGGAAGATTAGCATGTTCTTCATAAAACAAAACCAAATGACAAGAGTACAAGATAAAATAAAAATCGCAGAGTACAATATTTATACCACCAGTTTGTTTCTGATGACAGCAGCTCATAGCTATGTGAGAAAAAACTTATGATTTCAGCAGATCTCTATAGGAACATATAGATTCTGTGTTATCAGAACTGTGTAAAATGATATAGAGTAAATTACAAGTACCCTCCTGAAGTTTTTAAAACATACACTCTTAGTCACACCTAATAATCTAGTTTTAATTTATACTAAAATATCTTCTAAAGTTTATCAAACCTACACTCACATCCCCTCTAGTTTTAAAATACTTACATTAACCTCCCTTATTATAAAGTTTTCAAAAGCACCAACTTTACTATTTGATGATTTGTGGTGCATTAAATTGGGCTAATTGAAAGTTTTTTGGAAAACAAATGCATTTAGCTTAAGCTTTATTAACAATTTTGTTAATAGATGGGAAGTTTCTGTTTAAATTGAAACTAAATGGAATGTGAGTGCAGGTTTCAAAAACTTTGAGGGAAGTATATGCAATTTACTCAATGATATATTTGAGAAATACTCCTCTCACAAAAACAACTTTTACAAAACTCACAAAAGGTTTCTTTTAACCAATCATTATCACTTATCTCATCTCTCTAGCATCATCCCACTACATGTTAATTATTTAGAAAAAACTTTTGTGAATTTTGTGAGAATAGCATTCCCCGTTCTATTTATACCACCAATTTGTTTTTCCATAAACAAATAGAAAAGACCCAATCCATAAATTCACTGCCTACTCATCTACAAGAATTGCCATGTTTACACCCACAACCTTCACTTTGGTCCACTAGTAATAATTTTATTAGAGATATTTGGATTAAATATTATGCAACAACATCCAAACTCCAAAGTTCTATTTATGAACAAATAAAAGAAGATAAAGCTAGTGATCTATCCATGCATGTGTAAGAAAAAATAAACAAGTATATACAGAAACACCCACCTTGATGTTGAATTTCTTTCTTATACGTGTTCGGAAGAATCCTAAATATGCTCCAACAGTAATGGAGAAGAAAACTGCCAGGTACAGAAAACAGTGCTGCCATGTGACAATAAAGGTAATAAAGTTGAGAAAGGCACTGATAGCAAGAAGAAAATAAACTACTCCCTGCAAAATAAAACAAGGAAATTCAAAGTTTAGAGAGCTATTTCACCCATAAATAGAAAAAGAAAAGGTAAATATAGAAAATCGCCAATTCAAATATTACTTCATTATTGTTGAAGTTTGACCAATGATTTGATAATTCTTACCAATGCATAGGCTCTTTGAATATTCAAGCAATTCAAATTTACCTGAATATAGGAAGAACCAAAACCAGCTCTCTTCATGTTCTTACCAAATCGGTAGCAGGGACAACTGCAAGACCAAATGAGCTGTTACTTTGATGCATAATATATTATAAGACTCCCTGTTTATAACAGAAAACTCCCAGCTCACTCTCACTCTCCCACTAAATCTGATTCTCGGGGCATGTTTCAGATTTTATTTTACATAAAAATTTGTCTGCTTCTTAAAAATTGACATAAGTCAAGCCCCAATCCTCGACCCATGATGAACTCTATCTTCCACCCCTGCTCTCCCTGTCACTTTCACTTGCTTCCCTCCCTCCCGAGGCATAGAAGTCACATGGCCTAATTAGGGACCTAATGTCAAAATGACATTTTACAAGTAAGAGTCTCTGTCCTTCTCTTCAAAATGGAAGTGTACCTAAGAGGGATTTTGTCTCATGGATAATGAAAGATGAAAAAGGAAAAGAGTAGAAGCAAAGCCCAATTTCAACAAGCTCCCCCTCCATTGCTTCTAAAACTAGCTTCTAAAACTAGCTAAGCTTCTAACAAGAACTAAATTTCTTTTCTACCAAAACCAGGGGGAAGCCTTCAAAATAAACAGTAAAGTTTCTCATAGAATAGCAGAAAGTTAGAAACACAAACAAAACCACCCAAAAGAAAAGGGGAGAGACCAAGGCGCGAGCTCACCATGTCGATTCGAGAGCGATGCGACAGTCATCGAAGCAATCGAGGAGTTCACCCTCCCACATCCTCAAGACCGCACCAAACACCCCACTCTCTTCTTCATCTCCAACGCTTCCCAGCATCCCCCATTTCCCATGAGTTTGCAAAGCCACAGTCGAGCACAGCATGTCAAAATCCAGAACCGCCATGCCCCCCAACAAACTCTCCTTCTCTTCCCCCTCCTTTGCCTCCTCCACCACCCTCTCTTGCCTCTCCAAATCCCCCATTGTCGATCCAAAACAAGGCTCGTGCCTTTCTCTTCTCACTATTCTTACACCCCACAGATACTCCCTTTCTTTCTGAAAGAAAATTTGAGAGAAATCCCCAGCAAGACTCCAACTTTACCAAATACCCTTTAATCGATGCTGTTTAACCAATTGAACTTCGTCGACATATCCACCCTTTTGTTTATAAACAAACGAAACTTCAGTCCTTTTAAGGCAATTTTGGGGTTTTGCTTTATGGGTTTTCAGGAAAGAAGAGAGTGACGAAACTTTGTTGTGCCGTTTCAGATAAAATCGTGATGATGTCCCCATTACTGACGGTTCATGTATAGACACATGGAAAACAAGAATATAGCTGTATATGGTAATCCATTAAATTACGAAATTAGGGAGGCTGTGGCTACCCGTAATCATGCTGGAGATAAACAAACCTACTGGATTACCAGTTTTTCGTTTTGGTGTTTCTGGTTTTTCAGTTGTTGTCTTGTTTTTGCTATGAAACTGTTATTTGGCAACAAAAAAACAAGATGGTATTTGGAATTCTTAAATTTTTTTTTATAGTAATGATACCTCACTTTTTATATATCACTTTTTATATATCACTTTCACATATCTTACATTTATAATTTTATTATTATTTTATAATAAATTATTGATTGAAATATAAGTATACCCTAAAAAATAAATTAATAATTTGGTCATCACATTTCTTTTCAATTTGATCTTTAATGTTCAAACTTCTCAACTTAGTCCATCCATTAAATGCAGTCGACAAACTTGATGACGTGACCTTAACGGTTGTCCTTGTGGCTGATATCTTGATGACGTGTGTAAAACGACGTCGTTTAAAAGCTTTGATTCGCCCTCTTATTGTTGTCTACTCGACAAAAGCCAGCCAATCCTTAGTTAAAATTGTCCTTGCCATCACAGTTCCCTTCATCATTGTTCCCCTTTTTCACCGTCGTGCTCCCCTTTTTGATTGTTGATCTATACCCTTTCTCAGTCGTTGCAGTCAATGAAATCTCACCCTTCCACTATTGTTCTTGTTGACGAAATATCCCCCTTTCACAGTTCCATTCACTAGCATTCCATTCATCGTTGTGATTCTCACTATACACAGTGGATGAATTCACTTTAATTTTCTTTGCATTTTGGGCCCTTTGGTAGAAGGTGATTCTTTCCCTTTACTTTCTTTTCTTGCATGTATATGTACATTTTCTTTTGTTTTTTGTTTTGATTAGATTTACAAGTAGTTTAGGATTCTAATTTGAAATTCTAAGACTTTGTTGGGAGAAGTGAGAAAACTTCCTTGAATTCTCTTGACAATGGCATTAGGTTTGAGTCTCACTTGAAGAATAGTTTATTTTGTGGTCCCAATGGTTTTGTAATTTCGTTTTCCATTCCTTAATGTCATATATTGTTGTTTATTCAAGTTGTAGTCCCTTATTTTACTATTTTGCATTTGATTTATGTGGTTGGTCCCCCTATTTTACTAATGAATTATGTGGTTGTAGTCTATCTATTGTTTTGCATGTGCATTATGTGTCTGTGGTCCATCTACTGTTATGTAAAAAAAATAGTTAATTATGTTTGCTTAAGTAAATAATAAATATGTTTTTGTAATAATATTTGGTTGCATTTTTTTGCAGATGTCTATACACTATATTACCATAGTTTTGCATCATGGTGGGCAATTTAATTGTGATCTATCACTGACTTATGTGAGTGGGAAGGAGGAGCGTTGGAATAAATAGGACATAGATGAGCTATCAGACCCTGTTATTGGAAAGTTATTAAATGAATTAAGAGATGGTATTATGGGCAATTTTGTGTATCTAACTCCTGGCATGAGTATGAATGAAGGATTTAGAAAATTAAAGAAGGATATGGATTTTATATTACTAGTAGATATAGTAAAGGGTCATGATGAAGTTCACATGTATATTGAACATCTAGTTGATACCCCTGATGTTCTTGAAATGTCATTACTAGAGGATAATGTTGTTGATGTAGAGAAAGAAAATGATGTTGGTGGTAAGGAAGATGGATATGGTAATTGCAGTAACAATGGTACTGAAGTTGGAGAAGTGGATGAGGAAAACGAATTAAGTTGACAGTGATGAGAGCAATGATTGCAGTGGGAAGAGTAGTGACAGTGATAATTTCAATTATGACATACTTGAATACATTGTAGAGATTGTTGCCAATGCTATCAATGAAGATGTACTATTCAATGAAGTAGCACTAAATAAAGAGGAACCACTATCCGAAGAGGTTCCAATAAATGAAAAGAGTTCAACTACTAAATGTGCCCGATGTTGGGTTTAACAACAAATTTAAAGCCCTATGGTCCAAACTTAGTGAGAGGCCATTTGAAGGAGAAGACACTTATGAGTCTGAAGAGTTGTAGCGATGAAGAACAATCATTCAAGAAAAAACACAAAAATAAGAGCAAAAGGCCTAGATTTACGCAACACAACATAGAAAGTGAATTTAGGAATATGGTATTTGAACAATGGAAGGAGTTTATGAACCGACAAACATCTAAAGAGACTGTAAAAGATTATGCAGTGGCAGGCTCTTATCAAATTAAATTTGTAATGAATGACTCAAAGAGGCTTAAGGCAAAATGCAGGGAAAGGTGCCCATGGGAAATACTTTGCTCCATTGACAAAGAAATTATGTGTTTTCAAGTAAAGACTCTAGTGGATGTGCACACATGCAGTAGAAGTTTCCACAATAAGCAAACAGTGACTAAATGGCTAGCTAAGAAAATAATAAATAAGTTGAGAGAACAACCTGATATATCGGGCAATAATATGTATAAATACATTAAGGCACATTTTCAAGTACACACCTGTAATGATAAATTGTATAGAGCAGTGAACATTGCTAAGGAGTTGCTGGAAGGTTTAGAAAAACATCAATATTCCAGGATTTGAGATTACTGTGCAGAGCTTGTAAAGAGTATTCATAGATCAATAGTGCAACTGATGGTTAAAAGGCCACAACTTACTCTGTCACCCATTTTCAGAAGACTCTCTATATGCTTAAAAGCTTGTATGAAGGGATATATGAATGGGTGTAAGCCTTTTGTTGGCATCAGTGGGTGTTTCTTAAAGGGATATTACAGGGGAGAGTTGTTGGCTACAGTTGCCAATGATGGTGCTTTTATGTTACAACCTATGCTATAGTTGATAGAGTGCAAGGACACGTGGCAGTGATTTGTAACAAGACTTCTAGAAGACATTGCACTTGTATACGAGAGAGGACAGTGTTTTGTGACATATAAGCAGAAGGTGATTTTACAAACTACTATTTCCTATAAAGAATGTTCTTTTTCTTTTTGTTTAAGCATTGTTTATAGTATAATAACAATAAATGTCTTCATGATCAACAAATTCCTTACTCTACACCTAGTCAAAGGACAAAAGCATAACAATTTGCACCTACTTAAAGCACACAAGCATCACAGTCTGCACCTACACAAAGCTTAAGGGACTTGTTAGATGTTTTGTTAAGAAGAATGCTTTTTTGGACAACAATGCAGGTGTTGGTTGCTATCACAGGTGATTTTTGGATAGCAATGTAGTTTGATTGTTGTTTAGGATATATGAGAATTTGAACTTGTAATTAACATAGTGCTTAATCATTACTTGTAAACATTTCAAATCAATGCAAAACGTTTTGCATTTCTATTGTATTCGTTGATAAGAGTACCGTTACATAATTCAGTATAAAATAGTATAAATTTTATCCATTGATAAGCGTACCATTACATAAATTCAATACAAAAGGCCAAATACATCTTTCATCCACCTACATCATTCACTACATATGTTCCATTCTAATAGGAAAATTGCCACAAAAATTGTCTCCTTATCCTTGGCAATCTTCCATTCTTCTTTTAAGTTCTTTGTGACTTGTTGCAAGCTTGTCTCTCCTGGAGCTTTAATCTTGTCTTCCTCCTCATCAATCCACCTTGTGATCCTATGAACAGTAAAAGTATTTTCTTGTGAGTGTCTAATTTAATTGATGGCATAATTAGTTGAGATGTAAATGCGAATCAACAGGTAAGGTACCTCTCAGTTACATTGCTTGCATCAATCTCAAGAATTAGGATTCCAGGAACATGGTTTGCATTTGGTTCCTTCTTGAATGAGTGCAAGTTCAATAATGTTCCTTATCCAAACATGCTGATACATGATAAAATGTTCAAATTATTCAAAATGAGATGCAAATGGTTGAAAGATTGAGCAAACAGGAAAATTTTTCTATGAAGCTAGTAACCTGCAAACACTGTTCTGCATCATCATCAGATGTTCTGTTGCATTCATCCAAAGAGTCAATGGCAGGCAGTGATATCCTGTTTATTAATGAGAAAGCAAAAAGGTTACACCAGCAGGAGGGACATGATGTCAAATAGGACACTGGGGAAGGGAGGTTACATTCATCCATAGATGTTCTGGTGCATTCATCCATTTGTTTGACTTTTAGAAGAGATTGGGGAAGGGAGGTTACAATGGTTTGTTACAGTATTTTGTCTGTGAGTGCAACCAGTTACTGCTATAGCTGTTATTTTCTTGATTTTGAAGGAACACTTCCTTGAAAGCTCCACAGAGAAATAGAGAGCTCATTATTTGGACTTCAAATGCAGAATTTTTGCATTAATAATATTTAATGCTTTACTAAAGGTGAAGCAGACCCTATCTACCTTCTAATTTTGGAGGGAAACGAAGAACTGAACCAAGTGTACAAAGTTTATCAACAAGTTATTTGGTGTTTCCTCAATCCAAACTTGATTTCTAACATTGCATACAAATTAAAAATATTGTTTAAAAATTCTATATACAAAATCAACTGTGAACACTAAGATGTTAACTAGATACCCTGTAGAAGAACAAGTTAATTGGGTGTTTCCTCACAGTTCCAAACTTGATTTCCTTGCACATGGACCGAAAATATATCAACACATTATCATGTTAATTCAGCTGTACTTCTTTCAAACACTGCAGATACAATTTGTATACGTAAGAGCTAAAATAGAAAATGAGTAAAATGAACATAACTCAAAATTATTTAAGACATTAAAAAAAAAATCTCACGGGACATTATTATTATAATACAATATCTTTAAAGACACTTCAATAAAATTGTTTCGTATGTTTTTTTTTATCTTATTGTACTGGATGAAATATAATTTATAATTAATGTTTTCAAGTATTTCTTGAGATATTATATTCTAAAATAATGTCTCATGAAATTTATTTTCTTCTTTAAAATAACTCAAATTATTTTAAAATGATGTCATAAAATTGTAAGAAAAAATTAAAATTTTATAAGGCATTGTAATGAAATATAGTACTTATAGAGACACCATGAAATAATTTGTTCTATATTGTTAATTAAGTTATTAAATGAAGAGAATATTATATGATTTAAAATTTGAAAGTGTATTATATGAATAGTTTGAATTTAAAAAACAAATCAATCATTTTAGCTTTAAATTTTAAATAATAAAAATGTTTTTCTATATTGTATCAAGTGAGAGAAAATGCTTTCTTTCATTTTGTCCAAATAATACAAATTTAATTCATTTTTCAAAAAATTACTTTTCATAAAAAACACTTAAAAAAGAAAGAAAGCAGTTTCTGCCGAAATAAACCGACCTAAAAGAAACAAAAAACTACCTACCAAAAAACAACAGCTCCTTCAGCTTTTGTTTGAAAACAAAGTTTTCGACATAAAGAAACAAATTTAAAATTACATATTTATCTGTAATTTATTTTTATTGAGCTTTTATTTTGAGATTAATTTTATGATTTAGAATATTATCGGGGTATTTTCTTTTTAATTTTTTACATCATTGGAGAACATTATTTTATTATATTTAAATGAAACATTTTCACATTTTTTCTTACATTATTTTTTGTTCTAAAATAAAATAAATCACCTCATTACTAATCTATACTAATATATATATATATAGGAGTTACACCATAAAATTAAATGTGATGATCATTCTTATATTATTTTTACTTTTTTTTAAGAAATAGTGAATATTTAATCAATATTGTTCTTCTGTTACTCTTTTAAATTTTTTAAAAATATTTACTTAAAATTTTAAAAAATTAATATTTATTAAAAAAAAGTAGCATGAATGTCAAAACGTTAGGATATTATGAAAAGGATTTGTCTAAGGTCCCCACAGTTGGAGCAGTATCTTTTTTTTTTAATTTTTTAATATTGAGAATTAAATTTTAAGTTCAACAAAAATTACTCAAAAAAATTCAAAAAAAAATACATGATATAAATTTTTAAGGAAAAGTGTAAATTTAAAAAAAAAACATAAAACAGGTGCAAAAAAATTCCAAAAAAGTACAATAAATTGAAAACAAACAAATAATACAAAATTAAAAAAACAAAAAAAAGATGGTGAAAAGTAAAAATGATAAGGGGTGGTAGGAGAATGTGATGGTAGAGGAGCAACATCCTTATTAAAAGTTAAAACTGCCCTTTTCCGCCACACCTCTACTTCGGGTGAGAAGATGAAGGTTAGTTGAATAAATGATAAGAGTATTATATATGCGGCGGCACGCACAGTTCAGTGGTTTGAATGTATAGCAAAATATACTATCAAAGTATCAAGTTACCTTTGTGGACTACGGCTCTATGGGTTTTGATTGGAATAGAGTCACAAAAAAGCGCTCTCTAAACTCCAAATATTGTATTAAATTAAAAGGCTTCAACTTAATTTAATCAGAAAGTGACAGTAACATTTTATGCTTCAATTATACATTGCATAATATGCCGTTTCACCTTGCAAACATGACTATAACAAGTTACAACGCAACCTAAAATTGAAATTATCAATTTCTAGATAGATATAAGCTATTGAAAATAGTTAAAGTGAAGGTACCAATTATCTTAGTTGATAGTTGACACAAACTTATCTTTGCAGAGGTAAAAGACGATTTTTGTCTAGAATTAAAGCACAGACACGGATAGACAAGGTAACCAAAGCTAGTTAACAAGGCTTCATGTCTTTGCAGGTCTAACCAGCCCCAACCCACTTCCACTTCCCAAATGCTTGAAATCTTTGGCTTCAAGATGGTCCCCATGACCAGCAAAACCTGTCCCTCCTTTCTCCAACTTCACCAAATTCCTCTCTTTACAGGGCTTGTTGCAGACAAGGCAAACCTTATCAACCACCATAAATCTATCAGCACACTTCTTGCAAAACACATGCCCACATGAACTAAGGGCCACAAGTGACATTGTGTTGGTGAGAGTAGCTTTGCAGCTAGGGCAGATATAGGTCCTATCAAGGGACTTGGATTTCTTCTGCTCACTAGTATCTTCAGTGAAGTGGACAGGGAACAGAGTCTTCAGCTTAAGCTTCTCCCTTCCTTCAGGACAAATGGTACTGGTAGAAGGTGCATCTACTTTAACAGGAGCTTCTGGCGTGGCAGAAGGCAGCCAAAATGCCTTCATTGTCCGAAGGGCTTCCTCTTCATAGGAAGTGACCTTCACACTGTTTGCCCCCTGAAAGCCATTCTTATCACGACTATAATTTCTGTCATTATATTGGGGCACAGCGCCGTGATTTTGCTGATCAAATGCATCAAGCTCTTTAGCCTTTTGCAACATCAGTCTCTCTTCTTCCTCTTCTTTTTCTTGCCTCTGCTGAGCAGTGTGGGCAGCAACATTCCTGTTTTTTTTCACAAAAAAAAAAAAATCAATATCATAACTACAATGTTGACACTTGATAACATAACAGTGATTTTAGTCCACAACAGGGAAATATTAGAGGGAAAAAAAGAGAGGCATTATGATGAAACACTTATACTCACACCCGAAATCTAGTAGGCCAGAACTGAGAAAACCCACTGTTATATTGATCACAGAACCACAACAGCTTGAGGTTCAATAACACAGTAGAGATACTTCAGGTATTACATAGAGTGAAACCCACAATACATATTCAATGCAGAAATAACCAAGGAAACAGCAATACAGAACAACTAAAGGCAACAAGTATCAAAAAGCTAACTCGGATGAAGAAGACCAAATCCAGCCGTCTCGGATGCCTCCTAGCAATGTGGGAGCTAGGTCTCCCCAAAATACTTCCATAAACCTCCTTCCCAAAACCGCAGTCCTCCCCGAATACATACTAAACCAGCTGCGGCATCATGGGCCCACGTGAGCCCTTTTCCGTCTCTCATATACCTTTTTAATTGGGGGCCCATCACATTACTGTCACTATAAAGCAAGGACATAAATATATTTCAAAAGCGAACTGAGCAAGAAATAGAAGGTAATCTATATAAGAGCTCAGACGAACAGCCACAAGAAACAGCAAACACTTGATAAGGTTGGCAACTTCCATGTCGATTGTTATAGAAAAATGATAAAGCTTGAGGTAGAAAATTGAGATAACTGATAGCAATAAACATCAAGAGGCAAGATTATAATTCTTCTTTATACTTTTCATCAGGTAATAACATGTTTTATCTTCCATTGATATAAGTTTTCTATTTTCATAATTAATCCTTATGGCATCCAACCATGTCCACATATTATGTTTCAGTCCCAATACGTACATCCAATGTTATAAGATAACATCACACATGTTGTCGCCATCAGGTGAACTTGTTTTCCTAGCCCATATACCAAACTTAGCAAAGTATTTTCTCTTTTGACAATTTTTTTCCCAAGCTTTCTAGTTTCTACTAATTCATGTCTCAAGTAACAACCCAAGAATGAAGAAAGTCTTCACTTGGCACGTTGCCTAAATACCAACAACTGCAAGAATGAAACAAGAAAGGAACTCAATGTTATGCATAAAAGACCATCCTCCCTCACCCCCTAGATTGTTCCCTCTTTCAACAGAAAATATACAACCCAACTTTCCAAAAAGCACATTAATAATCCAAAAGCACACATCTCAACTAACATAAGCATTCCAAAATGTCTGAGGTAAATATTTTTTAACAGTTTTGCACCTGATCTAAGTAATGAAAAAAGAACTTAGTCAACATTACTGTTTAAACTACATTAATAATCCAAACAGCATGCTTATGCACACATCTTAACTAACATAAGGTATTCCAAAATGTTAGGTAAATATTATTAACAGTTTCACACCTGATCTAAGTAATGAAAGAAACTTAGTCAACATTATTTTTTTAACTCTAGAGCACTACTTCCACTTTCCACCCTTCCCAGGATGCATCCTTCTATGTAAGTCAGACAACAGTATAAATTCAGAATCTACTAACATGACCATGTACGGTAATCAAATGAATGATTTTGGTGAAAAAATAAAACTAGTCTTCAAGAATAGATTACTCAATTCTATAGTTTCTACTGTTGGCAGTGGCAGGCATAGTAAGAAATACAGATGGTTTTCCATGAATATTGCCCTAATACAAGCAAAACCATACAGAAATGTTGTTTGATAAAAGTGCCAAATCCAATTTCTAAAACATCCTGCAGCCATTGCCAGATAAATATACCAAAATTGCCAATATTAACATAATCCAACCATTTCAGATTCACCTTTTTATCCACAAAGCCACAGTGATCCAACCGTCACTCCAACAAAGATAATTATGCAAGTTGATGCAAGTCAACCAAGTCACTAAATAAATCCTTCTTCTCGATTTTCTTTAGCATCCTAAAACAATCCTTAGAAGGCAACTAAAGCCTAACCATGAGCACGAAGCTACAATGTGACATTGCAGAATACCAAAATGTCTCATCAACATGCCTTTTAATCGTGTCTTAACTACTATACGTAATATCCTAAGGTTGACAAACTCAAATACAGAATTTTAAACCCAATAAACATTAAATATTTATGACAAAAACGTTGCAAGTTGAGGCCATACTAGACATTAAAGCCTAAACTAAACCTAACTATTTCGGTGAACTAAACAAACCAGATGGCTTTACTAGACCGCAGACCAAGCATATCTAATAATGCACCAAGGCCACAACTACATCCAGTCATTTCCACTTCAACAAAGTAAAACAACAGAACATTATATTTGAAATTCCTAAATTCCAGTTCCACATTCAGATGCATACCATACATATAAACAGCAAATAGATTTGACGGTTAAAGTATTATATAGGACTAATAAATAAATAATAATAGAAACCTTTGAATGTCTTTCTTCTGAGACAATAAGCATTCCAAAATGCATTCTTTGCAAAAGACATGGCCTTTCTGGCAGCTCATGGGGTCGATGAAGGGCTTCAAGCAGAGGGAGCAAACATCAAAGGGCTTAATCGAGTCCTTGCCAAGTCTCTCCTTCTGGGTCCCATAGCCCAGCCTTCGTTTCTCCTCATAGGTGAAGAAGGCAAGGTCGTTGTTGTTCTTTGAGTGCCTCTGAGGCATCTCTTGGCTTTATTTTATAAGAAACAAATCTTCAATCAGAGGCGAACCAGAGAATCGTCGTCCGAGCGCTGCTACGGCTAAGGTTTGAAAACTAGCGAATTCAGGACAAGGAATAAGATCTCGTACCAAATCGCCTATGGGTATCAGTGAAAAAACCTTGAAAAAGAAGAGAGATTTTTAGGACAGCGGTGAAGATGAAGCAGATATCCCCACCCAGGATCTTAGCCTACCTGGGACCGGCTCTATGAGCACCTTTGGGCGGTGGTTTCTCGATAAACTTTCTTAGTCTGAATCAGAAAGACAGTGAAGAGCAGGGATTTTTCACACCCTTAAACACGTTATAAAAGAGTGTTCTTTGGGCCAAATATAAGACATAAATGTATTAAATATTAATGAGTGTTTTTACCCACGCTATATCTTAAAATTAATTTATAAAACTGTATATTTCATTTTGTTTTATAATTACTTTGTTATTATTTTAGTTTTAAAGTAAATTAAATTAATTCAAAATTGATAAAATGTGTCAAAAATCGATTTTTGGGAAAAAAAACATTAATTTCAAAAAATGAATTTTTTAAAATAGAGTTATTATTTAAGATTTTATTTTTAAAAAATATTATGAATTATTATTATTATTATTTTAAGATCAAGCCAACAGTCTAAGAATCAATAATTCAAATTTAAGAGTTGAATTAAGAATGGCCTATATTCAATTATTCATATTATCCTTTTAATCACATGCTAATAAATAAATATAAAAAAAGAAGATGACTCCATGAAACAATAAATAAAGATATGTATAAAAGCATAAACAAACGGTGAGGCTTGTCTTAAGATAAACACTTAGGACATACGTACCCTAGGAAGAGATTAATAGTCTAGAAGTAGAAAATACTGTGTAACCAATGCACTTGTAACTAAGCTTGTGGCAGTAATTGCCACGCATAAATTAATTTTTTTTAATGAATATATGGAAAAATAAATTGTCTTTATAAAAATTTGAAAACTACAATCACATAATTTATCATTTATTATAGTTTACACCTTACCTTTATTAATTAAAATTTTTATATCCCTCACTAATTGAGATTGACTTTATTTTTGTGAATAAAGAAAGAAAATACGCCCAAACAAAACTCTCTAGATGGGTTGATTGATTTTATTTGTGAAACCCTTTTACCTTGCTTTTCTTTTTTTCTCTTTTTGAATTTTTTGGAGAATATTTGTGAAAATAAAGTAAAACTCCTTTTTTTTTTTTGAAAAATATTTGGAAAGGAAAACACGAAAACATAGTGGATCATTGAAACCCAATTTGGATACAAGCCATTGGAGTCCAAATGGTTTAAAACAAGTTATGGGCGATTATATGGGTAAGTGGGTGGGCCTAGAGAGTCATCAAGGTCTTATATGACCTTACCCTATGAATCAAATGAATAAAATCCAGTTGAAGCCTCCTTAGCATCTCCCATGGTAAATTCTCTCAATTTTCTCCAGACACAAGCAAGAAAACATGGACATCAGTACGATCGATTCCTTTGATCAAAATAATATGGAAAATAAGAGAGACATGACCATTAAAATGTCAAATACAATGTACCAAAACTTTAGCATATTTCCCACAAAATATTACCTTTAAAGTAGTCAAAGCATGTTCGATTAAAGTGCGTAACTTTTAACACATTAAGTGACATTAGAACATGTGAGTCAATGTCACAAATACACATAAATCATGGTCAAATATATATAAACAGAAAATTCAGTATGCATGAATGACAAGAACATCGATAATCCCAGAAGATGTTTGTGCTTGTGCTGATCTGTGTTGACATGTCAAGACAAGAGGGCAACTTGCGACATCGAAAAGGATTGCTACGTGATTGATCCTACTAGTTGTCATATGCTTGTTTTAAAAATTAAGTCATACATGTGTTAATATAAAATAATTTAGATTGTGAAACTACAAATGGCTCATTAAGGAATGAGTATTGAAAATTCAGCAGGCATGATGAGGTCTTTGTCATGCAAATCTATGCTAAAAATGTCCAAAATATTAAGGAATCATGTGCACAAAAATTCTACATGTTAAGTGAGTATTATGACATGAAAATCAAGGTGAAAGTATACATGAGCATGTAAGAATTAAATGCAGAAATTTTTGAGGCATTTTACACAGTCTCTTTTCTTATCTACTCATCACTCGCTCGTCTTATCTCTCTTACATGATCTTATTACTTAATTAGTGGTTAGGAAAACTTTTGTGAAAGTTTGTGAAAGTTTGTGAAAGGAGACTACGTGAGAGGAGAGTTTCTTGAAACCTTTTACATGCTAAAGACATAGTTTAGCATGGAAATTTGGGTGAAATCATGGCAAAACATGTGAGGATTTAATACATAAATTTTCTACATGATAGAGACATGATTTACTATGAAATAAGAGGTAAAAACATGGAAAAACATGTAAGAATTTAATCCAGAAAATTTCTGCATGTTAAAGGCATGATTTAGCATGAAAATCAAGGTAGAAACATGGCAAAATATGTAAGAATTTCATCTAGAAAAATTTTCACATGTTAAACACATAATTTAGCAGGGTAATAGATGTAGAAACATGGCAAAACACGTAATAATTTAAATCCAAAAAAGTTTCACATGATTAAGACATCATTTAGACACCAAATCCATGTTAATTATGCCCCCAAGAACATGAAGAAATAAGGTACATCAAATTTCTAACATTCATCAAGAGCTCATCAACGAAGCCGTGCAACCCTATATAGAGTATTTCTTATCCCAAATCTCCAAATGCCATGACGGTGATGGAGTCGTTGGGCGACGGCAACAAAGAGGGAATTAAGAGAGAAGGGAGGCAAATTTTAGAAATGGGAGTATGCTCGCGTTGAAGGTAACAAGCATTTCTCACAGATTTTGTGAGTGAGATATTCGAATATCAAAAATTTTAATTGTGCACTGCTTAAGTAAAACAATGTAACATTTCAATTCGTACAAGTTTTATCGCAGTTTATTCAGTGAAAAATTCAAATTTCAAAAACTCTAATTTTATATTGTGTAAGTGAAACGGTGCATTTCATTTTTCATTGGCTTTCTCACGGATTTTATTTGTGAGAAATTCAAATCTTGCTTAGGTTAAACATTGTTTCAATTCTCACTGAAGTTCTCATGAACTTGGCCCGTGAGAAATTCAAATTTTAGATACGAATAGATTAAATTAATTGTAAATAAATATATAAATATTAAATTAATGATACTAATGAATTTTTTCAGTAAATTTAACTTATTAAATATAAAAAGATTAAATTAATTGTAAATAGATATATAAATATTTTAAATAGATTTTGTTTTAGCAAAAATTACTCAATTTAAATCCTTTACAATATATCACAATCTAATTAGAGCGAGAAGCGAGAAACGAATAGGACTGGACCAACTTAAGCAGGTCTCATGTGGGCTTCATTCAATCTCTCTAAATGGACTTGTAGTATTGCAGGAAATTTATTTTCAAATTTATCTTTGATATATTTATAATTAACTTAATATATTTATTTTTAATAAATTATTTAAAAAGTTCTCATGATACTAAACAAACAGTAATAGAACATTATGTACATTAAGTACTTGTTTAAGTTACTTAACAATCATGATTAAGCATTATATTTGGCTTAGGCGGTGAAAAATGACTTCATATAAACAAACAGTAGCAGAACATTGTAGACCAAACATGTTATTCTAGTTTTTTCTCGTTTACTAAGGTTATTCCATAATACTTTATAATGCTAACTTTATTATAATATATACTCTTGTATTTTAAAATAATATTTCATAACGGTATCATGAAAACAAAAACTAGACCTTACGAAGCATTATTACAAAATATGGCATGAATTATTTAAAAACACTTGAATAAAATTAATAAAATTTTTATGTACAAATAATAGACTAAAATTATGGCATGAATTATTTAAAAACCCTTGAATAAAATTAATAAAATTTTTATGTACAAATAATAGACTAAAATTATGGCATGAATCATCTAAAAGCACTTGAATAAAATTAATAGAGCTTTTATATATAAATAATAGACTAATATATATTATGAAATTTACATATGCAAAAAGAAACATAAATCAAAGCAACATGTTATAGGACATGTCAGAGTCTTAAAAAAAATTGAAAACACTAAATAACAATTTTCTGTTTAATAAAACCTCCCCTATAGTCATTACCCTATAAATAAAAAGTTATGATAAGAAATTTAAAAAGCACATAAATTATATTTTTATATTTTGAAATATGTTTATTTTGAAAAAAGTTAGTTATATTTTATATTTTATATTTTAAAAAAAGTTAATTATATTCATAAATCATTAGTCAATTACTTAGTTATTTATAAATTAAATGCTTTTAGAAATTTTATATTTTAAAAATATCCCATGAAACTTTTTTCTTATATATATTTTAAATAATTTAGAGTAATATTTTACATTAAAAGTTAATATCCTTAATTCTTATAATATTATTTTTTATTCATATAAATTTTATCCATTTCTTGGGGCATTTCTCAAAGATTTGTCCATGACAAATCCAAATTTCATTAACATAAAAATGTACCATTTAAACTAAATGGTGTGTTTCCTTTCTCATGTCATCACTTACGGTTTAGGTTTGTGAGAAATAATTTTCCAAGTCAAATTCTTGGGAGCTCAACGCTGCGGTTCCCATGATTTGATGTCGTTGTGTCCTTTCTCGCAAAATTTTTCACAAATTTAGTAATAAAGTTTATTTCTCATGGCCGATGTCTGTGAGAAAAGACATGTGATTGCAAAGTGTTGGATTCGTTGTTAAACTTATCCATTAACCTGTAAATTTTTAAAAACAAAATCAACAGCAAACTAGAATGTATCAAGTTCAAAAAGTGATAAATTAAATTACATGTATACAAATCAAATCAAATGTAATGTTAATATGTGAAAAATCTATACAAAAAGATTTAATCATCATCATCCATGTAATCTTGAGGTACCGAAGGATAAGGGACGATGTAATCTTAAGGTACCGAAGGATAGGGGACGACATAATCTATACAAAAAGCAGCACCACCAAAAGGAGCCCAAAGGATAGGGGACGATGGTTAACTAATTGAAGGGCTTCTGTGCAATAGAATAACACATTACAAATTAATATAAAATATAACAATTAATTAATTAAGTAAAATACAAATTAATAGAACGACTAGTAATTAATACGCAAGCATTGAAAAAATATGTATATTGAATATATGTCATTTTAATTGCTTTGTAGTACATAATCATTAAGAGAATCCTCTTCGGTTTCCTAATCATTGCTATTATAATAATCTTCTTCCATTTCTCTACCAACTGCTTCTATATCATAATCATCAGTTTTAGTTATAAAATTTTGATTGACTGGTGTGTCCACTTCCTCATAAGTAGTTACAGTGTTATCTCTTAAATCTTTATGACTCTGATCATCATCAACAATTAACTCTGGAGAGCGATGAGGTGTGTCTTGGAAAGGAGTATATGCGGCATAAATTGTGTGTCTACCCTTGGTTTTAATGACATGTAACTATCCTCGCTTATTTTCAGTTGTGCTAGGATAAGGTGTGAAATAAACTTGCTCTATGTAATGCCTTAACAAATTAACTAATTTTCAATTTAATTACTTCAAGAAGACTCCTTTTATATATATAATCAGAACAATTTCCTTAAGCTAATTAATTTAGAATTCAAAAAAAAACAAGAGAGAAAATATTTTAAAGTGCCATGTGTCTTTATTAGAACTTACTCCATTGAGTCCCCTTGATTTTTCTTCTCTTCTTCACAAAGGACTAAATCAGATCTAGCAAGTCAACCTATTAGAGCTTTAGGCTATTCTAGTTCTTTGAAGGAAAACTCTCGGCTTCTAGCAGAAATGTTGGGTGTTCATCCTCTGATTTTGGGTGTTTTGCTTGTTCAAGTTTCGGGTAAGTTAGGAAATCCTAAGCTAATATTTTTCTTGTTTTGATTTCATTGGGCACTGCTATACTAGCCGAAATACGTCTCCATTTCGTTTGCTACGTAATGGTAGTAACCCAACTCTATCATTCACCCATAAAAGAAGATTTCTGGTGTTTCTATGGCAGTAAGGTGAGGCTTGATCTTGGAATCATCTGGCTTTCGGGTTACTGTAAGAGTTACACCTCCTACCATTTCCACCAATGTTCAAACGCCTTCCTTTTTTCAAAATACCTTGGCTAAGTGAGTGTTCATTGCTAAGATAGATTTCTACAAGTTGTTCCATGATAGGTAAGAACAAGTTCAAGCATTTAAACCATGGCTTTTTTTATCTTTAGAAGTTTATGGCAGTGGTTAAACTTCTTGAAGAAATTTGCAACGGTTTAGCCTAAGTTTTAATTCCTCCTTATATTTTTTGAGACTATGTAAAGATTGTAGAGGATGAGGAGATTTCAAATGTTGTTTTGGGAATTTTTCTTAAGGAGGCTATCTGAGTTAAGGAAGAATGTGGTGAAAGGAAAGGTGTCTAGAAATCTTCAGTAGGTGAGTGAGTTTATTTATCTTTAAAGTGAAGTTCTGATATATTTTCTTGCTTGTTAATTCAGCTCACTAACTTCTAAAAATCTTATTCATTGAAATGTTCTAGAAATGTTGAATAAATAATTGTATTGGATCTCTGAAACTTGATTGATAGTAGTCAATTAAGTCCTAGTTATTTAAAAATATATATAAGGTATTTCTGATAAGTATTTCTCAGTTTAGTCTTGCATAATAGTCAGAAATTGAAGGAGTTATAATCAAATTCTGTTTATACTTACATAAATTTGGTAATTTTCAATTTTGACACAGAATCTTAAACTCTGTTAAGAGTATTAAGTAATATAGAGCTCAGTTCTGTTTTATGATTATCGGATACAAGGCCTACTCTATCTTGAGTAAGCATAACTGACACAAAATCCAACTCTGTTTGGAATGTCTAGTATTGTTGCAGAGTTCATTTGTCTTGTTTATATGATATGGATACAAAGTTTCACTATGTCTTGAGCATTCAACATTTATACAAAGTCCTCGTCTGTCTTAAATATTGAATAATTATATAGTGGTTATATTCTATCCTGAATAACCAAAGGAGATGTATAGATTTGTTCTACCGTGAGTGCAATTATCTGATACAGAGTCTTGGTTTATCATAGATAACTGTATTTGATACAGAACTTCAGCTTATCCTAAATGTATGTAATTGACACAAAGTCTTATTAGAGACTGAAAATTTGTTTTCACATAATGTAAATCTATCTTGAATATTTGCTCTGTCCTAAGATTATGGAAAGTTTTGAATGTAATATTCATTCATGAATGCTAAGTATGTTCGATTTGAATTATTTTTCAATTGTTCTACATGCATTTTGTAATGTTTTAAATTTTTCTAAGAGTACTGTGAAATTATACTTGGCAATGATTTATCTCCTCACTGGATTTATGTGATTCATTTTATTGTTTGAAAAATTTTCAGATAGAGCTATGGCATCACCTCTCCCTAACCCTTCTACATCTTAGGGGCCCCACCTCAAGAAACTTGGTAGGTCATCTCGTTTTTGGACCTTGAAGCCACATTTTGTAATATATTTGGACAGTTAGTAGCTATGCATGGATTAGGATATTTTGGGGATGCATATTTTATTTAAATTATACTTGTATAAGTTAGAAGGATTAACATTTAGTACTAATTAAGATATGTTGTTAGTGGCAGTGGAGGCCTTAGACTCTGTTTGTTTAGGCTTATTTTTAGAATAAGTTATTTCTTTTCAAAAAATAATGTATTCTGGTAAAATTTAAACTGTTTGTTTGGACTTAATTTGAAAGAATAATTTAATGGAGATGGAGAAATTCTCCTTATGGGAGAAGTTACAAAATCTAACTTCTCCTTATAAGGAGAAAAAATGAGAAGAAAGAGAAAATCATAATCCAGAATTGCCCCTCTGACTCCATTCACTATAGACTCCATTATTGGTCCCTCAGTGCCGAGAAGAACATCAGAAGAAAGGCTTCATCACCCTCATCATCTCCGGTTTCTATTTGCATCTCCATCAACATCGTTCTCTTCGGTCTCCATCTGCGACTTCGCCGAAGTTTGAACTAAAGCTCTGATTCAACAAACAGAGAAGACACAACGCAAGACATGTGAGTTTTCGAATACATATTTTGGCTTCTATTTCTGCTCAATCGAGTTGTGGATTTGTTATTTTTCTCCCATTCACCCTGAGTTTTCAGTTTGTTTGATCTATTCTTGATTTGGGTTTTCCATTTTACATTTGTTGCATGTACCAATTTGTTTTTTTCAGAATTTAGATTCTGGAATTGAATCAATTAATTTGAAGTCATCAACCATTAAATCTTCTGCAATAACAAGTTTCTTACTATCGCATTATTCCTCACTAGGCTTCAGAACCTCAGTTCTAACTAATCAGATCAGATGCCTGACCTTAAGAATACTAAATTCCAGCATCGCAGTGGAGTTTAGGCACAGCATATAGGATAGAAATCTGAAAAGACGAGAGGCATAAGAATAGGCTCCTCGCATATCTTTCAAGTAAACATGAGCAATCCTAGGAAAAGAAACAGGACACACAGGAAACAATGAAATGTGGGGAATAACAATACTTATGAAACAAAACAAAAAGTGTAGGTAAGTTCTGTAAAACATATAGATTTAGGCCTAAAACAAAAGACAACAGTAAAATAATAAACTATATATCTTAATCAGAATTCATACAGTAGTTTGTTTTGTAGACATATAGGAATAGATAAAAAGGAGGACAATGTAAGATAGTATGCTATGCACAATTTCCTAAGGGGATCCTAAGTTCAAAATTTGAAGCATTTCATGAAAAATTAATCATCTGAAGCAGTTTAACAATTATTTTTAAGAATGCTAATTTTGTTTTCTATTCTTCAGTCGTTAGGTAGATATAGGAACAAAACTGGTTTGATATTAAGTTGGGGTTGCCTGATGGTTGGATCTTACAATAATTTGTTCAAATTTTCCACAAACAGCAAATTGAATTTAATGCCTCATTAAGGTAAAAATATTTCAAGTTCATATGAACAAAACTGGCAAGCTCTCTTGAAGCCACACAAATTATTCTACAGAAAGAAGCTTAGCCCAAATCAAAAGCTAGCTATTGCCAGTTAGTTAGGTTGTTCAAGAGGAATTGAACCAATTAATTTGTTGTATATTTTGCACATAAAAATATACTAGCTTGCTGTGTGCTATGTAGTGTGGTCGAAGGCACAAGATTCATGTGAGATGTAGTAATAGGCAACTAGCTCTATAGATGCTCTAGGGGTTCATTCTAAAGAAAGAATGACAGTTTTAAATGATATGAATTGGTTTGCTTAATTATATTGCATTCTCAACGAATTTCAACATTTATTAGTTTGTTGGTGAGAGGGTTCTTTCTTCCAATGTAATATGAAACTCTTAGAATAGTTGTACAAGTACTGTAAAGTCAAGATACTTGTTGAGGTTTTGGATTAACTTAATACAAATGAAATGCACCTGAGGTAGATATTGATACATAAATTTACTTCTCACATTATATTAACTTTATTGTAGGAAAATATTACGTTGTGGATGCAGGATATCCTACAATGAAGGGATTCTTAGGACCTTACAGAAATACAAGGTATCATCTTCCAATGTTCAAGCAAGGTCCTCCAGGATTTAGATCTGATAATGAAAGGTTTAACTATCATCATTCAAGTTTGAGGAGTGTCATCGAATGAACATTTAGAGTTTGTAAAGCTAGATGAAAGATATTGCAAAAGATGACACAATTTAAGCTCGAAGATCAATTTACTATCATATGGTGTTGTTTTGCTCTTCACAACTATATTAGAAGAATTGACGCTGA
>JASKGM010000005.1:1508602-1543666 GCA_034509205.1 Ceratonia siliqua | reverse complement strand
ATTATCCTTCTAATTAATTGGTGGCGACTCCAAATTTTCTCTGCGTTTTTCCTCACGCGCTCAAAGTCATAAAATGACAGTTTTTCACCGGCCGTCACGTTGTGACAAGTATCATTTTTATATCCTAAATGTGAGGGACTGATCCTATACCTTAAGAAAGAAAAAATTACTTAGACATGCATCATTTTTGCATAAAAGCATTACAAAATAGCTCTTTTGCACACAAACTTATCTTCTAACATACTCATGATCATGAGAAGACCCACATAATAAGCTTTTTGGTCTTATGCACATAACTCAGTAAGTCTTTTTCTTCCATTTTTTCTCACTTTTCATAGAGTCATTAAGACTCTTACCCACTCAAGTAATTGAACTCTTTACTCACACATAACATCATCTATTAGCACCCCATTTCATTTTTACCATTTTTCACTTTCATTTGTTAGATAAACCCATGCCAGAGGTGTCTGTTTTTCCTCACCCTGTCCCTTAGATCTTCCCTCTTTCTTCCCTCAAAGCACTGCTTGACTCTTCCGAACCCCATTTGACAAAGTCTCTTTGGCAATAGGAGCTTTGAGCCACCAGGTAGAATTGGACACACAATATAATGTAGGTCAGAGCAGAGTTCTTATGAGGTGATTTCTTTTCGTTTTTCCTGACCAATCCCTAAGCAACCAACCCATGTAGCCTGTAGGTCGGGTATATATATTACCCACATGTATACAAAATTATAATTAACATTTTCCAAGTGCAAAATGTCGTAGGTTTGGTTTAATTAGTAATAAAAATTGGGCTATTACTTATATTTAAGCCCTCACGATCACAACAAGTCTTTTCAATTGAATTTTAATAAGAAAACATAACAGTGAGACGAGAACAAGTATTTGGCCTTGAGTAGAGTTTGGTCTTTGTTTTGTTAACATAGTCTGTTTTTTAACAATAACTGTCACCATCTTCCATCAACTACCCTTGTCCCTAATTACCTAACCAGGCTTATATATATTTGAAATCCAGTCCCTCTCTCTTGAATTATTATGTTCAGGTTTGCCCATATCAAACTCGTACAACTCCATTTAGAAACTTATATAAAACTCTCGAAGCAAATGTCAAACTTGAACTCCATGGAGTAAACTTGAATATAGAATGTGTTTCAAATAAAGTCACCGCGCTTGGGAGAGTGGGGTTTAGTTAATATGTTACAAGTTTGATATTTTTTTTTAAGAAAATGAGTAAATGATTTGAATTTAAAATTTAAAATTTAAAATTTAATATAAAATAAAATTTAAGAGTAAGCTAGGAAGATAAAGTGTATTAAAAAAAGTTAGATATGATAAGCTAATTTTTCTATATATTTAACAATCAATATAATTTTAATTTAATATGCTTGTCATCCTCATTAGGTCTTTGCTCATAATTTAATTTTCTTACAGTGATGATGACTTGGGTGGATGTTTGCGTCACCTTCCCCTAAACATGACAAAAAGAAGATGGTCCAAATCCTCCCATTGACACCACCTTTTATTATTCTTTTTGTTAACCAACATACAAGAAGCATCTCACTATTCCCATTCAAGATAATAATCAGGTAAATTGCTATATTCTTTTTTAAATTTTGATAACATAATATTTGATATTATTATTTTTTAAATAATACTCAATTTTCATTCACCTATTATATTAATTTTTTTGTATTTTTATAAAGAAATTAAATATTATTTCAAAAATAAAAAGACTGACAAAATGTTATATTAATTTGTTTCAATATATTGTAGTTTACAAATATGATCATTAAAGTTTAATTTTAGAAAAATAAATGTACTCGTAATTTAGAACTGTACAAGCAAACCTCCTTTTGTTTTTGGCTGTACATCTCGAGAGAGCTATGACTGAGCAATTGATTCCGTTAAACCATCACCTTTACCTACGTAAGAGGGTCATGTTCAAAATCGATTGCTGTAACAAAACCGTTAAAATATTACCTTTGTTATTTTTTTGGGTTTTTTATTAATATTAAACTGGATTGTGGTTTTACTATTGTATGGACTTATTTATTAAATTGTGATTATTATTATTTCATTTTTTATACTATTGTTTTTAAATATTAAATTTAATATGGGCTAAAATGAAAACAAGGCTATTAAAATAGGATCCAAATTGCCCCAACTATCAAATGGTTTAATTTTGTTTTTCAAAAATCAAAGTGCTTGATTTGATCATTTTAAAAAACCGATTTCATGAATTTGATTAGTTTCTCCTGTGCTTTAAAATAATAATTATTTTAAAAAATTTATTATATTTTAAATTATCTCTTATTTTATATTATTAATAAAACATTAATTATTATTTTTTAATTATTAATTATTAATTAGTTTTATTTTTATTATAATAATAAGAGTTTAAATTAATTTTAATAAAAATAATTTAATCTAATATAATTATTTTATATTATAATTAAGATTATTTTTAAATGTTTTTGTCATTCTTTTTTTAAATATTTAAAAAAGAATGAATAATTTACAAAAAAATGAAACCGAGAAACTGACGTGTTTGGGATTCCTAGTCAGAAGATATATAGTGTCATACACCAATAGTTTCCTTTCTCAATCAATTCTTGATGTCTCACGTGCTAGTTTGACCTATTGAATACTGCGCAGCAGTGGGGCCCAATTCCACCACCATCCAACTTGGCATACTCATCCACCACAACACTTAAAATTTCAAAAATATTAAAAATATATTCTTATATTTTACCCTTCTCTATCTCATATTTGATATTTGATGAGGGGATAATTTTTTGTCTTTTATTTATATATAAATATTTATAATAATTAAAAAAAACTCATAATGATTAATAATTTATATATAAATATTTATATATATATTCTAACCTAAATTATTCTTTCATTCTATTTCCACCATAACACAAGACTTCTTACCAACTTTTTTATGTATTCTTTTTTATTTCCATAACAGATTTATAATATAGAGAGTAGAGACTAAACAATAATAATGATCTAATTATCTCAATGGAATGGAATTGATTTTAATAAAAAGAATGGGAAAAGAAAATGAAGAATATTGTGTATCGTCTCTGGAAGGTGGAACATTCTTACGGTGGGGACTCCTAATGAGAGCCATTAGGTCATTGATGAATCATAATGCCATTTTAATGAATTGTTGATTTTCATTTTCTATGTGTTCTTGAAATTTCATAGCTAGCTGTCCTCATATTTCTCACCTAACTAACAACCTATCCATTGGATACTCACCTAATCTTCTCAAGTTCCATCTTCTTATGGACGGAGTTGGAGCCACCTAGGAATAGGATCAAAAATTAATGCTTCAATTCATTTTTTATAATATAACCGTATTTAATTGAGTTTTAATCAAGAACAACACTATTTTTAGAGGGTATTCTTTGAGAAGCACAGGAAGGTGTCATTTTATATCAAAATTTTTAAAACTGAAAGTTTAATATTACTTTGAGCCATTATTATTTAGAGTTAAATATTTTTTATCTTTAAAATATTATATTTTAAAACAATATTTTAACATTTGCAAAAACTCCCCAGGGCAAGGCCACGAGGAATATAATTCCTGTCCCTCTCCCCAAATTCTTGACGCGGTGAAATTTCTTCCCATCTCTATCTCCACCGAGTAAAAGTCTTTTTCATCTCTAACGCAAGAAGAACAATCTCTGCTGGAATTTCCGCCTACTGAAAATATCACCATCTCTAATATCAAGTAATTCTACTTATATTTTTTTATTAAACTTAATGTAAGTATTTTAAAATTTATATAAATAACATGAAAGAAAATCAAACCAATTTAGCTGACGCTTGGTTGGGTCAATCGGGTTTGGAGGCTAGACCGACCCCGCTGACCACTCCGTCTCTTTGCAGAGATGGCCACGTTTCACCCGTCCCACCTTCACACCCACTTGGTCAGACAACAGTGGCATTGGGCCGCCTTGAAGCTTTTGTTATTGGGGGACATTCACTTTCATTTCATTAATGTACTAGATACCAAGTTAAGCAACCCACAGAGCAGTCTCTGCAATCTCATAATCTAACATATGGGCATGATTACCGGATACACTCCTACACTTTTTCTGTTCTCTTTCTTCTTCTTCATCCTCTGTTTTCTTGCTCGGTTTTCCCATGCAACCAATTCAATCACTCAAGGCGAATTGATCAGAGATGGTGACACTGTTGTATCAGACCGACTCAATTTCGAACTGGGTTTCTTCAGTTTGGACAATCCTCCCTCCTTAAGATACGTTGGGATTTGGTACTATAACATTCCCGGACCAACAGTGATATGGGTAGCAAACAGAGGAAACCCCATCAGAGACAGAGGAGGGGCAATAACCATTGGAAGTGATGGTAATTTGGTTATCTTTGACGGAGAAAATAATCAAGTCTGGTCTAGTAATGTATCAAATCCAAAGAACAACTCTGTAGCTATTCTGCGCGATGATGGAAATCTTATTCTTTCAAGCAGGGAGGATAACAACGAGGTATGGCGGAGCTTTGAGGACCCAACAGATACATTTCTACCTGGTATGAATGTACCCGTGAGACGTACAATGGAAGAGTTACGTGCCTTTATTTCGTGGAAATCTGCTACAGATCCTTCACCAGGAAACTACACAATGGGCGTTGATCCTCGGGCATCACCCCAAATAGTGATTTGGGAAGGGGTGAAAAGGAGGTGGAGAAGCGGATATTGGGATGGTAGAATATTTACTGGTGTGTCAAATATGACAGGCAGTTATCTCTATGGTTTTAAACTTAACGATGATGATAACGAACACAGACACTTTACATATAGTCCATCAAATAGCTCTGACAAGTTAAGGTTTCAGGTAGGATGGGATGGATATGAAAGGCAGCTCAAGTGGAATGAAGATAAAAAACAGTGGATTTCTATACAACGTGAGCCTTTTAACGATTGTGAGCTTTATAACGAGTGTGGGAGTTTTGGGGTATGCAGTTTATCCAATTTACCTGTGTGTAGTTGCTTAAAAGGATTTGAACCAAATCATAAGGATCAGTGGAATAATGGGAACTGGTCAGGTGGGTGTAAAAGGAGAACCCCATTAAAGGCAGAGAGAAATACTAGTATTGAGGAAGAGGGAAGTGTTGGAGAAGACGGTTTCTGGATGCTTAAGTGTATGAAGTTGCCAGATTTCGCAACTTTGATGGTTGATGGTGGCACTGGCATGGGGATGAGCACAGAGGATTGTAGAAATCATTGTAAGCAGAATAGTACTTGTACTGCATTTGCAAATGTTATCGGAATTGGGTGCATGATTTGGCACGGGAAGTTAGTTGATGTTGAACACTTTGAAAATGGAGGAAACATGCTGTTCATCCGTCTCGCTGCTTCTGATTTAGGTAAGTTGAAAGATCCCTTCATCTTTGTTTAAATTGATAAGTAGATTTTCTTTTTAAATTATGATTTAGATGTCAGGAGTCAGGACTAATATTTTCCATGTAAAATTCTTGAGAAACTGCTTCAACTGGTCTCGCTTATGACCAAACTAACTCCATCTCTTCTTCTTCTTTTTAATTTCCTCTCCTTATTCTTCCCCTTTTATAGGGAAAATTATAGTTTCTTATAGCTGAACAGGAAAAATCACTTGTATTATGCAGAAAACTCATGGTTAATCTTCCCTAGTAATATCTTGTTTCTACCATGCAAATAAAGATAATCCCCACCACAAATCAAAGTCTTCTTTGAGAAAAGCTGTAATTACTAATTAGCATCATCAGATTGCTATGTAACTCTGAAGATAAAACTGCGAAGTCCTTTTATTGTTTATGAAGATGATGAAAAGAGGAACACCACTTTAAATCGTAAACAAGTTTTCACAAGAGTCTGTGATGGTCAGGTTGTAATCACAGTATATGACCTCTATGTCAGCAAATACAGGTGATGCGAGGAAAAAGATCAAGATGGTGATAATATCAGTAGTTGTTGCAGGATTAATCTGTCTAGGAATCTGCATATGGCTAGCCAGGATGTTCAAGGGAAAACTCAAAGGTAAAATATTGCTTTCGCTAACTATTTTCTTTCTCTTTTACGAATGACGAAAGAATAATATGTTATTTCTTAATATTAACTTCTGTAAGTTTCTCCCTATCTTTCTAGATTTACCCCCAGTTTCCTCAGCTTCACATCCGAAGAATAGCGATATACCTATGTTTGTTGCAAACAAGAGTAGAGACTTTTCGACAGAATTTACGGGATCAACTGACCTTAGTTTGGAAGGGAATCAACTAAGTGGACCAGAACTGCCTTTATTTAATTTCAGTTGCATTGCATTAGCCACAGACAATTTCTCACAAGAAAATAAGCTTGGACAAGGGGGATTTGGTCCTGTCTACAAGGTAAAAGTGTTCCTGTTAAGCTTGTGTTTAAGGAATGGAAGGTTAACTAAAATCTCACAAGAATTGTTGATTCCATTACCAGGGGAAGCTTCTAGGGGGAGAGGAAATAGCAGTCAAGAGACTTTCAAGACGGTCTGGCCAAGGTTTAGAGGAGTTCAAGAATGAGGTGTTACTAATAGCCAAACTACAACATAGAAATCTGGTTAGACTATTGGGATGTTCCATTCAAGGGGAAGAGAAGTTGCTGGTATATGAATATATGCCAAACAAAAGCTTGGATTGTTATTTATTCGGTATGTTTCTTCATAATCAACCCTGCCTATACATTCTTTTTCCTAAGAAGTATGAAGAAAAATAAAACTAACCACACATTGTCAGAATAATTGGTTTGTTCTTATAAGTTTCTTACACTTGTTAAAATCATGCCAGACCCAGTTAAGCAAACACAACTAGACTGGAAAAAACGCTTTGAAATCATTGAAGGCATTGCAAGAGGGCTACTTTATCTGCACCGGGATTCAAGACTTAGGATTATTCATCGAGATCTAAAAGCGAGCAACATTTTGTTAGATGAAAACATGAACCCAAAAATTTCAGACTTTGGCTTGGCCAGGATATTTGGGGGAAACCAGAATGAAGCCAATACAACCAGAGTGGTTGGTACATAGTAAGTATGCTTTGATTTTACTTGTATACTTTAAATCATCATATTTATAATTAGATTTAGTCTAATCTAAAATTCTCAATATAACACTATATATGCAGTGGCTATATGTCTCCAGAATATGCAATGGAAGGCCTCTTTTCAGTAAAATCTGATGTCTACAGTTTTGGTGTATTACTACTTGAGATTGTGAGTGGTCGTAGGAACACTAGCTTCCGTCATACAGATGAAGCCAGTCTCATAGGATATGTGAGTACCTCCAACTGTACAATATTTTTCTTAATTTGTGCAACTGGCCAACATGGGAGCTTTATAGCTGTCTGTCATGTTAGTAGTTTTCACAAAATTATGATGTCTCCTGCAGATGTTTCCAACATGTTTTGAGTAGCATCATTGTTAATCTTTAGTTCATTGCAGTACTAGAAGCTAATGTTTTGTGATGTGTAGGCCTGGGATCTTTGGAATGAACACAGAGCAATGGAGCTTGTGGATCCTTCAATCCGAGATTCAACTCCTAGAAATAAAGCTTTGAGATGGATACACATAGGGATGTTATGTGTGCAAGATTCTGCAGCTCATAGACCAACCATGTCTTCTGTGGTGTTGATGCTGGAGAGTGAAACAACAACTCTTCCTGTGCCCAGACAACCTATGCTTACTTCCATGAGGAGATTTGAAGATAGGGAGTTTTATACAGAAGCCCTTGATGCTTCCTCAAATGATGTGACAGTTACAATGGTTGCAGGGAGATAGAAGAATTGCATTTTTCCTTTGTTTTATGTTAGGTTTGTTAGAATACTTCCCTTTCACCCTTCAAACAAAGGCAGGGTATACAGTTCTTTTATTTGATAAGAGAAATGAAAAAGTGTTGGTTCATTTTAAATACAGTTAAACTAGAGAGCATAAAAATGAAGCTGCAGCAACATAACCAAACACAAGGAAGGAACTGAGAACAACTATTATGACAGTAATCTTAAAACAAGTTAGTGTCTTGTGCAGCAATATCATGGTAGGTGGCGTAGAACAAAAGTTGGGGCTTGTTATTCTGGATGACAAGGTCCACCATTTCCATCCCAAATCAAATAGAGTTGTAGACTTTGAAAACGAGAAGAGACGCACACTTTTATCTTCTTACATTCATTGCCATCTTACATAAAAATGATCTGTAGCAAGGTAGGCATCCAGGTATAATTATAATTGTAAATTGTAAGACCATTATGATAAAAACAAAATGGATAAAAATAAAACTTTGAATAAATTCAATTTAAGGGACAAGAAGCGTATTGCATCTTAGAATCATAATATTTTGAAAACTGTTGGACTTAATTGTAATAAAAAACTTATTGGATAAATTAAAATCTAAAGAAATTCAAGAGATAAAGAATTTGTTTTTGTTTTTTTATTTTTATTTTTTATTAGAGTCGAGTTAACAGACTCAGTTTATATCCCTATATTTCGCCAACTAGTTATTTTCCTTCTTTTCTAATTGGGCCGTACAAGTTGACGGGCTGAAATGTCACTGTAGAACTCTAATGCTAGTATCTGTTAATGCATTAGTTTTCAACCTAAAAGAAAAATCAATGCATTAGCCATTAGATTCAGATATTTCACAATTTTCTTTTTCTTTTCTTGTCCAACTGTAAGAATTCATCCATCGCTTGATAAAAGATAGAGCAAAATCTTTTTATGGGTTCTCATATAGGACAATTTTCAATTGAATTCTTATGCAAATTTCTAATTTGTATTATTGTATATCAATAGTACTATTTTAATTGTTGTCTTTTAGCTCAAAAAATATCTAGCTCTTATCAGGGCTAATTGTGGGTTTCACTTTTGTCAAACTTTAATTGATATAAATTTAAAATCCAACAAATTTTTTTATAAAAAAATTTAAAATTCAATTGGGTCTATATATAACTTAAATATTATACTATGTTGAGCTTCGATATGAAATTTTTTTAGGTATATCATGTTTATAAAATATGTATAGACAAAATTAATTATAAATGAAGAAGTAAACATGTTAGAGGTGAAAATCAAAATCAACTTTGTGTGTGTGTGTAGTTTGTGAAAAATCATTATTTTATGACTTTTGGGTGCGTAAGGGAAAACGCAGGGAAAAAAATGAAGTCGCTACCAATTAGTTAGAAGAATAATTGGAATCCTTGTAAAAATAAAGGAAAACTGGCATTTAGAACCAGATGATGGGTTCGGGAGTCTAATTATGTGTGGGGAAGGTGTTAGGCACCCCACAACGTCCATCCCTAAAAATGGTTACCCTAAATTGTTTGTGCATAAAAATTTTAATATATTTTAATTACCTTTTTTTATTAATAAAATAATAAAGGACAAATATAGAGGAAGAAATAACTAGACCTACCTTACCAAGTAAGTGCCTACGTACCCAAAAGGAATCAAGGTAAACGTAGTTTGAGATAGTTTGATTAAATTTATTAGGTGAAAAGAAAATACGACATTAGGGGAAATAAAATTACCATTTAA
The DNA here is from genome assembly GCA_034509205.1 of Ceratonia siliqua. Classification (NCBI taxonomy): domain Eukaryota; kingdom Viridiplantae; phylum Streptophyta; class Magnoliopsida; order Fabales; family Fabaceae; genus Ceratonia; species Ceratonia siliqua. The sequence goes on along the minus strand of JASKGM010000005.1, from coordinate 1,534,105 downwards.
AGCCTGAATAGCGAATTGGGACATTGATGAGAATATACCTCCACTGAATGTCCGTGAAAGTGAGGACTTCAAAGAATATAAAATTACACTAAAAGTCTAGAAAATGAATCAGAGCTTTGGGGAAGACGAAATTTCACTAAAAGTATGTGAGAATTAAGACACTTGGGGAGTATATAACTCCATTAAACACCTACGAGAATTAAAACTTTTGAGAAGATAAATTTCTACTGAAAGTTCCTTTAAATATTAAGTCATTGGGGTAAGAATGTAATTTATAAAAGTAGTTGAGCAAAAAAGAGATTTATGAAAGAAATATGGTCAAAATGCAAGTTCTAGATACTAGGGACCAAAATGCAATTCTTGAAAAACTATAGGGCCAAAATGAAATTTTTAAAAAATTGAGGGCCGAAAAGCAATTCTTAAAAAACTAAGGATCCAAAATGAAATTATTGAAAGTATTAGGATCAAAATATAATTCTTGAAAATATGAAAATCCAAATAGAACTTCTAAAAATATTAGGATAAGAATGTCATTTTGTTTAAAAACGTTAGGGTTAGAATGATATTAATGAAAACATTTTAGTTAAAATCTCATCATTTACAAGAGTATTGAATTTACTTAAGTTTCATTTTTGAAATTGTTTGACTAGGCCATTAGAGCCATTTTGAAAGTTCTGGGCTTTTGAACCTCTTTTTGAAAGTAATTCAATTGGGTCTTTGAAATCTTATTTTAAAATTAATTCAATTGAGCCTTTTAATTCTATGAAATTCATTTTCATAAAAAATTCCTTTGGGTATGATTTAGGCCTTGGACCTATTTTTACAACATTACCTTTAGATTGAATCAAACCCCACTTTACCATTAGATGAATACTAAAATCAGAATACTAAATGGGCTTAACCATAACCTCAATTTATACCAGAACAAATCCCAAAATATATACCTCATCTATAATTTAATTCAAAAATGTATATATAAAAGATCAATTGTCCAAAACTTCCCCTTCACAACACACAATTTATCTATGCCATAGAAATTCAGTCTATTGCTATAAACAATCAAATTATATGTAAGCTGGCCAAAATCAAAATCAGTATGGTGCAGATTTACTTTGTTGTGTGTAAAATAGCACAGCTAATTGAATTAACACCTAATGGTCGTTTTTGAAATTACCCTTATACTCAAAACCTAGCTGTCAAATTTACAAATCACATTCTCAACTCAAAGAAAAGTACTTTCACTCATACTTTATAAATTTTTTCTTGAAATTATGACCAAATTCCCTAGGAGTCATTATTGAAAAATTATGTCAAATTCAATCCAAAAAGCTTAGAATTATTCCAAAATCAAACCAAATCACAATGAAAATTGCATAAGACCAAATCAATCTTGGATTTTTTCCACCAAGTCCTGCTCAGAAATGAGACTACCCCATGAATTGCTAATGACCATTAATTAGCATTCCAAAATAAATCACCGTCACCTAGAGCATTCCTAATACTATGAAAACAAATTTTAGCTAAGAACTAAGCTTTGCGAAAATCAAAGATAGAGCTAAATGCCAAGCATGATTTCGTAAAGTGCGTGATTCGAAGCTGTATTTGCTCTCAACTAGAATTACAAATGGTCATGCTTATACTAAGAAACCAAATTCACCTCAGTCGCTAACATACGGAGTATAACAACTTCAAATTAGCAGAAGGGGAAACCAAGTTTCAACCTTATTCAAATTACCAATGATCATATCCTTCGAAGTGAAACAGAACCGAGGTCTAAACAACGATTCTATAAGCCATAAATCAGAATCAAACGTTTAATTCCTAATCAGAAATTGAGAAATTAATCATTCCACACAGCAAGCAAATCTCCACCAACAGACCAGATACCATTAATGTACATACCAAATGATTTCGTCCTATCAAGAGAACAAAAGGGAGAATTTAAAGAGAAAGAAATTGTTCTTTCATACAGAGGAAACAAACCAGACTGATGCAGTCATCACTATCCAAAATCGACTAAAGCTCAACAAAATCCTTCAACCTCGGCTTTAAACTCTCGGTTTCACCCTTTCAGCTTAATATCCTCAAACTCGCCTTCTCCGAGTTTCCTGCACGCAAGCCCTCTTTGAAATTTTTTTCTCCTGTTTCATCGAGCTTCTCGGTTTGTTTATCTTGCGATCCCCTTCCTTCAGTTTCGATTTTCTGTGCTTTTTCTGGTGTTCCTCTCAATCTCCTTCTCGGTTTCGATTTTTTGGTCGTTTTATAGCCACCAAACATGGGAGATTGGCGTGAAATTTGGGATTGAGTCGCTAATGAGAAAAGAGTGGGTGAGTTAGAGGAAGCGTGCGATGCAGAGCAGGTGAGGGCGAGGGTGAGGGAGAAATAAGGGTTGCAGAGAGTGGTTCGAAGAGATGCAGAGAGTGGGTGTGCATGGGATAGGTGATTGACGGAGCAATAAATGGGATGGCCGCGTGGTTGAATAGTACAGAGGAGAAGGGCGTGTGCAGAGATTGGGTGGGGGAAGCTACGGTGAATGCTGTGCGTGAAGGAATGAAGAAGCAGGAGACAAAAAATGGGTTAAAAGAGATGAACCGGAGCATAGGATAATGGGCTGGACCGGGTCAGAGACAATGGGCTGTGCTGATGGCTATGTGATTTGTCCAAAAATAAAAGAAAAGGCAAGTGAATGTGATGGATTTTTGCAGAAAAACTGGGCTTAGGTAAATGGACTAAATTCAATGGGCTAGGAATGAACTAAAAAAACAGAAATTGGGACAAAAATGTATTTTCTCCTTATTTTCATTTCCCATTATTTATTTATTTATTTATTTTCTTAATTTTTTTTGTTATAAAAAATATATCTAGACTGATTCATGTGTTTACAATGTGTCTCGTTGTAATTAACTTAATCTACACATATACTCTATTTAAAAACTGCTCACTAAATAGTAATCCAAAAATCAGTATCTAGTCGACAAAAATGTTTCTAAAATTTCCCAATTTTGCCAAATGGAACTATTGGCAAGGTATGAGGTTTAACTATAGCTTAATAGATCCATGGTTGGCACATATATATGGTTGGTAAGCTGAGTTTCACATACAAAAGCCAAAAAGTAGGAGAAACTAGGCAGCATTCTTCCCCACAAATAGTCGGAAGGAGTTGAGCAAATTGCATCAAAATTTTGGAGCTTTCTCTGCTGTTTCACAAGTCCATTTAGACACATCCCATCTCACAAACAATTGCCAAATTAAAGAAAACAACACTTTATCTTCCAATTCAACTGCAACTTTGCTTGCTTCCTTAACTTCATTCTCCCCTCCAAACTTTGGACCTTTCTTACTCCTCTTTCAAATCCATCACTATTCTACTATTTTTTTTTACTAAGAGTACATTGATTTTTTTATTTTTTTAATTAATTAAATCTTTTTAATTTAGTACTCTAAAAGCTAATCGTAATTCATTCGTCTTTTTGTTAACTTAACTAATCAATAATATATAAAATTAATAACATTAAGCAACAAATTTGATCAAATGTCAATACATTATTTAATAGACACGAGATTAATCTAGTGCTATATGTCTAAAGTTTGTTAATTCTACTTAGTCAAACTAATAGATGAGAAAATTAGAATGTAATTAAAATTTAAAAGACTAAATTAAAAGAATTTAATTTTAAAATTTTCAATTAAAAAAATAATGTTTGAAAAAACAAAATATCAACTTACTTTTTTTAAAAAAAAAAAAAGAAATGTTATCTTTAATACAATGGCTTTGTTGGATCATCTTTTTTTTTTTTCTTTAAACTATTATTTTGATTTGTTGTAGAGTAAATTCTAGGTTATTTCAAAGTTTAGATTGTATTCCTTTTCATTTTAAATTATATTCAATAGAATCCTTCCCATATTATTACTTAATCTCTAACCTAATCTTTGATAAGACCCTTTTATTTTATTTTATTTCTAACGTGACTAATAATTAGTACTTTAACACATTAGCAACATTTTATTGCTGATCACAATGTTTTTCTCAACCATAATTGCGTGCCGACACACAGTAATGAGCTTTATAATTAAGAAATTATGTATAACAGAGACATAAGTAATAGAATAAGATTGAATTATTGATGTATGGTTAAAAAAAATGTTAACTCAATGTCACTAAGTTTAGTTCTAAAGGTGAATAATTTAAATAATTCATGAAAGTTTTAATTAACTAACATACCAAATATTTAATTTTATAGCATATTGAGAATTATAAGCATATAAGAATCAATTTGAGATATAAAATTAAAATATAATATTATCTAATTCATTTCAGTCAATTAAAGGTAAGCTCAACAAAAAAAACATAACGACTCAAAAAAATTCAATTTAAATTAGACTTCATGATTAAACTCGTTGAAAGAGTTTTATTTTATTTTTTGACATATAACGGTATGAAAATTTTAATTTAATATTTTTGTAAAATATGTAAACTTCTAACCATTAATCTAAGTTTAGTAAGTTAGCCGTAGAAGAGTTAAATAATAGTTTAATTTAAAACATTATCTTAAAATAATCAAATGATATGTTTTGGGGGGTGACCCACTAATTGCCGTTGGTAACTTTAAAATGCAGTAATTGAGTCCGTATAATCTGTTGAAGGTGATAAGGATTTGTACGTCACCCATATGTTTTGCCTGCTTTTACTATATTATATGTAATGTAATAAGAAGTAGGTGAGTTTATTGGCCATTTTTAAATGCTTATAGATATTTTCTTGTCATAATTGTTTTATTAACTTATTTTTTATGATAATTAAACGTTGATTAATTTATATTTAAATTATTTATTCATATATATAATTAAATTCAATTACTTATATAATTAAAATTTATTTTTATTAACTAAACAATTAATCTAATTATCTTTATATTCTTCTTCTTTCTTATTATTTTTCTCGTTCACATATAGTTAAATGTAGTTCAATTTTTTTAGTAAAATTTTTTAGAGTCTTTAGACTTTAATATCTTATGTTAGTATTATTTAAATTACATTTACCCAAATCTTTATGCAACCACATTCAAGTTAAGCTTATCATATATAATTGTGTATCAATACATTATTATTAAAATTTATTTTAGCATGCAGTTGGTGAAAAAGTTACATATATTATTGACCTTGACATGTTTGTAGTTTGTGAAAGATGATAAACTACCCCTCAACCAAAATTTGAATGAACAAAAAAGGTACTTAGTTGATTATCAAATTGTGAAACTCTAATTAATTATGGAATTGAGATTCCATTAGAGAGTCACACATGTACAACACTGCCACTATACTTTCTTGTCAAATATACACCATTGTCTAAAGAGGTTTTAGTGGGAAAATCTTAGAGAGGTTTTAGTGGGAAAATCTTAGAGAAACACTTAGAAGACTTGGATCTTTGAGGATTGTGAATAGACAATTTAATTGTAAGTGATTGAGTTTAAAGCTTAATTATACTTTTGGTTTTCTTATTTTTTATAAAGTTTTAATTTGGCCTACTTATTTTTAATTTGAACAATGTTGTCTTTATAATTTTTTTAAAATTTTAATTTAGTTCATTAATTAACTTTCTATCAAACCCATAATAAAAAATGCTTTTGTGAATATTTATTTGTTGATATAGACATTTGATTTCTTTTTCCTCCTATGTGATGAGATTTTAGCTTCTTTATCTTTTTTTTTCTCACGATCTCCCTCTTTCTCTCTCTTCTCCTCTTCTCTTTTCTTTCTCTCTCTCCAGTCTCCATCCCTCTCTTTTTCTATCGTCTTCTTCTCTTACCTTCTCTCTTAGCCTCTCACGTCTCTCTCTTCTCACTTTCTTTGAATTATGAAGTTGCATAGAAGTTGGAAAAAGAAATTCAACTTATTTTTTCTCATTCTTTTTTTCTCTAATGGTCTTCTCTCTCTCTGTAGCTTCAAATTTTTATTACTCTTTATTCTTTAATATGAATCAAGGATAGGCAATAGCCATAAGAATCATAAGAAAGTGATTGTTATGGATTAATATCTCATCTTTGCCATCAATTCTTGCCTACTTTTCTTCCTGTTCGTTGTTCTCCTGCAACTGATTCGATGCCTCCAAGAATGAACATTAAGATTAAGATTGAAACATACAACGAACAGCTTGATTCTGAATGAAAAACTTTCAAACTTAATTAATAGATGATTACTAACAAAGAAATCTACAATAAAACGTGCTTCTTATGTCTTTTATGCATATATAAATATACCAAACATTAGTGGACAAGAAACACTAGAAAGAAAAAAAAGATTGTGTTCGCCCACTTTTAGTAATATCTCGTAGTTTAAGGATTGTGTTTTTAAAGACGAGAGAAAAGATAAGGTAGTTAAGTTTACAAAGGAAAACAATAGAAGGAAAATGCAAATGCGTAGAAGAAAGGTAAGTATACTTTTCACTTTATTAAATGTTTAAGTAAGACATAACAAAGAAATGGGAATTTGGAATTGATTGAGAAAAGTCTAACATTTGAAGGGTAAAGGGAGGGAAATGGAATAGCTAGGCCTTCTTAATTGAGTCCTTTCATCATTCTCCTTTATAGTAATATTATTAATGAAGTCAGAGACGAGGTGTCATGTTTAGCGTTTAAAATATAGGCAAAATGATGATATAATTTATTGTCATTTTCTATGAGGAAGCTTCTATTAATTAATATTGAGTTTGAATATATATAAGTTGGTCTAAAAAATTCCAATTCAAAAGTAGAACAAATTTGGTTGAATATTTCAAAATGTAGAAACTAGAAAGGTATTGTCTAGAAGCTAGACCATACATTTTCAGTTCATCACATAAATATATAGACCACTTGTTTTAGTTAATTTGACTCCCGGCCACCACACTTATTCAGCAGCCACAGCCACCATAACTATAATCAACAAACCTGTGTCAGTATTTTTGAATTCATTGAGATCAAATTTGCGTCATTTTTAAAGGTTAAGATTAGGGTTATATAAAATTATAAACTATCAACTCAGTAATAAATTAATTGGTTGATGAGCACTTGTTGCAAATTATATGGACACTCTATAGTATTAAGTTTTTGAAATGTTTTCACTGAAAAGGGTTGCACAAGACTAGCCGAAAAACGGATTTGATGATTCAATTGATTTTTCAATATGTGTTTGGTTCGAGGAAATAAATTTTTTTTTTGTTTTTTGAAAATACTTTATTTTTAAATTTAAAAAAATAAAGTTAAATCATCTTTTTAAAATATGAAAATTATGAAAATATGTTTAATTTGTAAGGCTAAATCTTACTTTTAAAAAATAAAAATTATAAAAATATGTTTAATTTATAAAAATAAATCTTGTTTTCAATTATGTTATTGTTTAATAAAAAAATTAACTTGTTTAATAATTATGAAACTGACACCATATTTTTATTTATTTTTAACATAATTACAAAATTATCACTGTGTTTTTATACTTCTATTTTTAATTTTTAAAATTTTAAACAGAAAATACTGAAAATAATTTGTTGTTTTCATATTTTCAACCTTTTTAAAAAATACTTTATCAAAAAACACTTCATAAATTTTTAATCAACACGTTTCGATTTTATTTTATGTTTTCAATGAAAATATGAAATAGGCAAACTAAACGCATCCTAGGCTTTCGTTATCATACTCAAAATTATATTAAAGAAACGTATATTATTAAGTATAATTTAATGATAAGAGATTTGATAAGTTTTTAATAATTCTTAAATTCAATTTTTTTTAATGTTAATATAAAAAAATACATTTTTTTGGCAAAGGTAAACGCAACTATTTTGATTGAATATACAAGTGATTGTAGAACAGTTGGAAGGGCCAAAATCTTGTGTAGTGTTGTGTAAAGCTGAATCAATGTTGACAAAATTAAGAAACCATTTTCTTGTGAGTTTAGGAAGGAGTTAGGGTTTGTGAGTATAAATGGGGCCACAACTTTCTTAAACAAGAACTTTAGAACTCTTTGACAGTTTAGACTGAAGAAGGAAAGTAGTTCCTTTGTATTCCAGTGAGCTTACACTGTTCCTGGGTGTTCTTGTCTCAAAACATTATTTAATGCTTCCAAACTCTAGTCACCAAACCTTTTAGAGGAAAAAAATTAAACAAAAAAAAAAACAAAAAACCCTTCCTTTTTCTCTTTCATCCTTTCTTTTTTTAAATCTTTGATGTTTTTTTCCTTTTGTTCACGTAACAATGGGATTCTTCCCACTATAATTATCCACAATGAAGTCAATTATATAGAACAAAACCCCAGGAGACTAGGAAAACACCACCAAAAACAAAATATCTTGGCAAAAATTATTCATTGATGCTGACACTAAATTCTTAGGCTACATTTTAGAGACATCATATTTTTATATAGTGATTAACTATTGTTTATATTTTTTTATTATTTATAAAAAAATAATTTTTTAATTATAAGAAAATTGTTGTTCTATTATAGTCAATATAATAGAATAATCACCTTTATAAAGAGAACAAAATAAACAATAGCTTAGCATCATATAAAAATATGATTTTCAATAAACACCCATAAATAATTTTTTCAATATCGTTCTTTTTTCTATCTTTTTTTTTAAAAAATTATTTATTATGTTTCATGAGCATTATATTTCTTTTGATGTATTATTTTAAAATATTATTATGAAATATCAAGGAGAAGAATTCAAATATTAAAAAATTATTACTATTTTCTTAGAACTAGTAAATAGGCACAAGTTTGATAACGCTATAACCTAATATGAAGGCATTAAGAGGAATACTCGAAAATTTTAAAACCCTGAAATATTATTCATTTATTTCATAATATTCTGATGAGAACAGAAAAGAGGCACATTAGAAATGGGCCACAGGTGCAGTTTACAGAGCAGTACACTTTCATGAATGAAAACAACTCGAGATTTTTATATATTAGGTGATAGTACACGATCTAGTCATTAATGGCAGGAATTGGATACCATCTTTTTATATATTCTCAAAAGGAGTATTTAGAGAAACCAAATCAATTCAGATAATTTGTAAGAAAATAAAAAGGAAATAGCAAAGAAGATCAGCTTATGTTTTACCATAAATGGGGTTGGATGGTTGATAGCAATAGAAATTACACTTGTCTGCATACTCTGGAGTTGTAAAGTTGCAATATAGATTCGGTTACCTAATTTGACTGCCACTTCCCTCACACAGACAATAATAATGCCAAATCAAATCAACCATAATTATTGATTAGCCAGCCATTTAAACAGAATCATATTGTTTTAGTCCCAAAAAACAGAGGAGAGGTTGGGAATCAAAGATTTCATAATTAAACCAAGTTAATTTTATTAAATATTCAGAATAATATTAATAACTCATAAATCTCAATATTCTGTTTTGATGTTATTTTTTGACATCATTTTAAGGTTATTAAAAGAAATTTTTTAATGATTATTTTAAAATATGATATTTACAAGTATTAAAAAATAAGTAATTCTTAAATATATTAATAAATGTTTTTCATGATTCAAAATTAATATTACAAATGAATTCCAAATTTGTCTTCTTCCTTAGATATCACCAATATTTTTCTGTTTGCAGGTTCAAAAGAGAAGTAAGAGAGACCAAGAAGGAGAGCATAGTCAACTTGCTCTGCCATCCAGTCTACCTATCGGACGAAACCTAATATAAATTGTCTTGGTCATGAAGAAATGAACTACTTAATCTTACTTTCACAAACAAGTTTCTCACTTCTGGGCTCTGCGAAGATGGGAGGTTTCCCAAACCTCCTTCACATCTCCCTCTTCTGGTTCTTCACTTTACTAACTTTCTTCTCCACAATTTCAATCTCTGTGGATACCTTAACTGCAACCCAATTTCTCGCAATCAACCAAACCCTTTTATCACCAAAGGAAATCTTCGAGCTGGGTTTCTTTCCTTCAACCAATTCCAGATGGTTTCTGGGTATCTGGTATAAGAACATTAACGATAGAACAGTGGTTTGGGTCGCCAACAGAGACATCCCACTTGAGAATTCCAGTGGAATGCTCAAGATCGGAGACAGGGGAAACGTGGTTCTTCTCGATCAAGCAGGGAGATCCATATGGTTCTCGAATCAAACCGCAGCTTCGAACCCAATTCTTCAGCTTTTAGATTCTGGGAATTTGGTTCTCAGAGAAGCAAACCAGAATGACCCTACAAAGTATCTGTGGCAGAGCTTTGATTACCCCACAGATACTCTGTTACCAGGTATGAGGCTGGGCTGGAACTTCGACACGGGCATGGAGAGGCACATAACGTCGTGGAGGATCGGCGGAGAAGACCCATCCACCGGAGATTATTCTTTCAAGCTAGATTTCCGTGGGCTCCCAGAAATTTTCCTGGTAAGGAAAGAGAAGAGAGTATATCGAAGTGGGCCTTGGAATGGCGAGAGATTCAGCGGAGTACCGGAGATGCAACCCGGGACAGATACCATTAAATTCACCTTTCTTGCAGATGAGCACGAAGTCTACTACACATTCTCAATTGGGACTCAATCGTTGTTTTCCAGACTCTCTGTGACCTCCAGCGGCGAACTTCAACGCATGACGTGGGTAGAAAGTACCCAAGTTTGGACCAAATTCTGGTATGCTCCAAAAGATCAATGCGACAACTACAGAGAATGTGGCCCATATGGAATCTGTGATCCAAATTCTTCTCCTGTTTGCAAGTGTATGAGAGGGTTCAGGCCGAAGAATCAGCAGGCATGGAATCTGAGAGATGGGTCTGATGGGTGTGTGAGGAACACGGAGCTAGATTGTAGGGAAGACAAATTCTTGGTGGTTGAGAATGTGAAATTGCCAGAGACAACCTCAGTGTTCGTGAACAGGAGCATGAATCTTCTGGAATGTGGGGATTTGTGCCACAAGAATTGCTCCTGCACGGCTTATGCTAATATAGAGATCAGCAATGGAGGAACTGGTTGTGTGATGTGGGATGATGAGCTCATAGACATAAGGCAGTACCCTAGTGGAGGGCAATTTCTCTATGTCAGATTAGCAGCTTCTGATATAGGTATGTTTCTCCCATATTTTATTGCTTTTGTTAATTTGTTTTGTTCATATTCTCTGTTTGATTCTCTCTCTTTTATTTCTTATCTGACATAGAGCTGATTATAAGCTAGGCCGCTCCTAACTTTTATCAAATCTGCCCATTATATTTTATTTTTGTTCTCAAGAGTTATGAATTTGGCTTCTAGTTGGAATGAAGTTGATAGGTTTATCTAATGAAAAATGAAGAGACATTAGAAATTAAGCTGAGCAATGGAAGTGATGGTTCAGGAAAAGGTCTACATGACTCTTGCTCTTTGTTCCAAAGAATGATGCTTTCGTGGACTTACTTCATTATAATAATCATATCTGATATTTTTTTTAAATTTAATTAAAAAATTATTAAAAGTTATATTTTTTATTAAATATAAAATTAATTTATTATTATTAAAAATTATGATATATAAAATTTATAGTGAACCCAATTTATGATAACATCAAAAATTTTAAAATGAGAAGTGATAATTATATTAACTTGTTTTGAAAACTAAGGAATATATAAAAAGAATGAAAATGATTAGAACATTTATAACTTGATTATAGCCTAATCAATTTCTCTAAAATTGGAGAGAAAGTAAGGACAAAATTAGTATATAATATTTTAAATTACAAAAATATTCCTTCTTCAATTATCATCTGAATCAAAATGGTTTACGTGTGAATTTGTAATTTTATAATTTTCTTTATATTTTCATTCATCTCAATTTATGGCATCACAAAAAAGAAAAGGAAATTTGTTTTTTCTGAAATGATGGGATGAGTATTGATATTTTCATAGCTTGTGATTTCAGAATTTTGAAATGACAATGATGGAAATTAGAATATTCACAAGTTAAAGGAAGTCTCTGGAAATTTTAAGGAGGCTTCCAGACAGAGATTGAGATAGAACTTGTTTGTCTTACATAGTATTAGGTTCGAATCAGTCGATAGCTATAGTGTAGTATGGGTACAAAAACATTTTTACATTTATTTCTAACCTATTTAATTTAAAAAATTATTTTATATATTTGTAAAATTATTATTTTATTCAATATTTTATAAAATTTATTTTTTTCTAATATTTTATAATTACAAAAATTTTATAAGATATTATTTTAAAAAATATCTAAAATAAGTATTAAATATTATTAACTAAAAGGACATACTTTCACAGAAATAAAGTAAAATAGTATATTAATTAATATAGTTGAATAGCGTTAGAATCGTACAATTATAAGTTTAAATTAGTCGAAATCAAATTAAAAATATTTATTGAGACTGAAATTAGGTATTGGTTAATCTAGTTTAGGAATCTAGGATGAGAAAAGTGGTTTAGAATTGAGAATGAGATGTGACTTGTCACGTGAGGACTACCACAAGCGTTTAAGACGCAGGTGCCCTCCACGTGCTTTTAAATGTTTCGGGGCCCATTTGCTTTTAATATTTCGGCTTCTAAAGTGTTTCGTTTCTCCACATTTGTCTTCTGCTGATTAACTCTCTCCTCTTATTCGTAAATATAAAATGTGAGGGACCCATAACATTATTGTTGCGACTCTCTTTTAAAATGGCTGGTGATCATCGTTTTCACTCTGTAATATTTTATTTATTTACTTTTTATCATTCTTTTTTTTCTTTTTTTTATATTATTTGAGCAACTTTCTATTTATAGTAATCTTTTAAAAAAATTAAAAATTTTTTATTTGTTTTAAACAATATACTTAAACAGTATTTTTAAAATTAAAATTGTAAAATATTTTATTGTTCAAAAGAAAAATAAAAAATTTTTAAAAAATTATCATACATAAAAAGTTACTCAAATAATACAAAATAAAAAAATAAAAAGATAAAAAAAGGTAAAAACAAAAATATTATATGAAAAGTGCATGAGAATGATGTTGTAATATAACAAAAGTCTTCTAAAATTTATGGTATTGAAATAATTTTTTTTATTATTTATAAAAATAATTTTGTTTTGAATTAAAACAAAAACTTAAATAAAATTAATAAAATATAAATACATTGATTTGTTAATTTCTGGAAAAAGGAATTAGTATAAACATCATTAATTTATCCCACCTGGATTGGTTGCATAATTAAAGGCCTTTTTTGAAATTAGATGGGCCCAAGGTGGGCCCATCCAAGACAGCGAGATGGGGTGTGGAAGCGGTGGCTCGTGGGCCGACAATTTTGACTGGGTAGGTTTCCATGGGCCACGTGCCTCTGTTCCATTTGGGTGGGAGTAGGTGCCCTCCCAAATCTGCGCCACTCTCTAATGGTCTATCAAATTTGAAATTTCTTAAACAAACGGAAATCCGGGTCTCAGTTTTCTTCTTTGCCCTTTCCTGATTGTGACTTTTAGAACTTGGAAGAGCAATTTTGTTTTTTGGGAAAGGCCAAGAATAGGATAGGTTAGAATTTATGGTATCAAATTCATCTCAATTTTCGAATCTGAGATTAATGAGGCTGTGAACAGCTCACCAACTCAAAAAGGAATCTTATTTATATTATTATCTCTCACAATCCTTTTTCATAACTTTTTAATTTATCAATTATATTTGTGAATATTTGATATGTGGTTATTTTAAATTTTTTAAATTATTAAAAATATAGTTATAAGATATTTGAATATAAAATATGAAATTTAAAATTTAAATATTGTATACGTCCTAAACAACATAGGATATTGATTTTCTTTTCATATATCTTGTGATTTTTAACTGATCTTAAAAATTTATCTTCTAATCTTTTAGCTAAGCTAACAAAATAAATTAATTTAAAAGTAGCAATTGATGGTAGTGTAACTAATGTTTCTTTTTCTTAATAGGAAAATCATAATTAAAAAATAATTATGCTTCAGAATTTACACGAAAGAAGCACAAATTATAAAAAAAAGTACACCCAATTTGATTGGTTTCCTGATTCCTCCTCTTGGTTCCTGAAGTGAAACTCTATTGGTAATTTGATCATGAAGAAGGGACTGCTCTGACATGAGTTATTCTGCATAAATTCCAGACAAGCCCCAGCCCCAGCCCCATAAATATTCCCTTGTACCATTACATATAATTGCAGGGCAAAATCAAAAGGATTGTAGTAAGCATGAAACTAGCATTTTTTGTCATGAGCTTATATTTTTCCCTTTTAAATTGGATAAGTAAATGTATGACATAGTTTTGTGTCTTGACTATTTTACATACTTATGTTCAATCATTGATCGCTTGCACATCTTAATGCTTGAAAACTATGTCTTTTAACAATTAGTCTAAACATGAATTGGATATCTCTACTAAAAAAAAATCTGTTTTTCTCATATGCTATAGGATCTGCAAGTGGCTCTCACAAGACAAAACATATAGCTATGGTTGTAGGCATTACTGTTTCTGCAGCTATTATCCTTTTGGGATTGGGTTTCTGTTTCTTATGGAAGAAGAAGAAATTTCAGAGTCCACTGAAAGGGAAGACAGAGTACAGAGGTAATACACAAGTAATATCCCCCATATGCTATGAACTGTGGACACTGACACGGAGTCATGGACATTGAGACATTATAAAATTTAAAGTGTCGCTTTATTAGAAGTCTGCAACATGTGTTAGACAAGGACGCAGTTATTTTTTTGAACTGTTCTTGCTTCATAGTACATGTGAATGTATATGATATGAAGTTGTGCAGTACATTAAGATGCTTTGCTTGTTGTGACTAAAGCAGGCTCTTTTGAGAGAAGTCAAGATTTTCTAATGACTGAAGTGGTGTTTTCAAGCAACAGAGAACACTCGAGTGAAAGGAACATGGATGACCTAGAGTTGCCATTGTTTGATTTCAATACCATAACAATGACAACAAACAATTTCTCTGAAGCAAATAAACTGGGACAAGGCGGCTTTGGTAGTGTTTATAGGGTAAGTTGCTTCTATAATTGCCATCGTAATGCATCCTCAAAGTTAAAAAGCAACCATTACAGACCTAACAGGAGTAATTATGGTTATACCAGGGTAGGTTGGTGGAAGGCCAAGAAATTGCTGTGAAGAGGCTATCAAAAACCTCTGGGCAAGGAATTGAAGAATTCAAGAATGAGGTCAAGTTAATTGTCAAGCTTCAACACCGAAATCTTGTTAGGTTGTATGGTTGTTGCATTGAGAAGGATGAGAAGATGCTAATTTATGAATACTTGGAAAACAGAGGCCTAGATTCCATTTTGTTTGGTAAGTAGTTTCAACACTCTCTATCATTTATCTCATTATGCATTAAAGCTTGTATTCAATTACATGATATTTGATATAACTAATTTATTGCAGATAAAGCAAAAAGATCCTTACTGGACTGGCAAAGGCGCTTCAACATTATATGTGGAATAGCTAGAGGGCTTCTTTATCTACACCAAGATTCCAGGTTTAGGATTATCCATAGGGATCTCAAGGCTAGCAACATTCTACTTGACAGAGAAATGACTCCAAAGATATCAGATTTTGGGATGGCTAGAATATTTGGGACAGATCAGACAGAAGCCAATACATTGAGAGTTGTTGGAACATAGTGAGTACCACAATAACACATTACATTAGTGCTCTCTAAAACGGCCAAACACGGTGACCTGACAATTTATATAAATTTGTCTGATGTGCAGTGGCTATATGTCCCCTGAATATGCTATGGATGGTCACTTCTCAGTGAAATCTGATGTTTTTAGTTTTGGGGTTTTGGTGCTGGAGATCATAAGTGGCAAGAAAAACAGAGGGTTCTATTACTCAAACAATGAGTTAAATCTTCTAGGACATGTAGGTGGAAGAGTTGCTTTTATTGGAGAATTAGTCAGTTGATAACATCATCTTCAGCTAATAGATTATTTGGCTTTTTTTTCTTGCAGGCATGGATGCAGTGGAAAGAAGGAAAGGCTTTGGAACTAATAGATTCATCAGTTGGTGATTCTTATGTGCCATCTGAAGTTCTCAGATGCATACAGATAGGACTCTTATGTGTTCAAGAGCGTGCAGAAGATAGGCCAACAATGTCTACAGTGGTCTTGATGTTGAGTAGTGAAACTGCACAGATACCACAGCCCAAGAACCCTGGATTTTGCCTTGGAAGGCCTGTTGAAACCGATTCTTCGTCAAGTAAGCAAGAAGAATCATGTACTGTGAACCAAGTCACAGTCACAATGCTAAATGCCAGGTAGTGAAAGAAGTGTCATCTAGCATGTTTGTACATTCCCAGAAACCTTAAAAAAAAATTATGTATATTTTCCTTCATCAGATAGCTGCGGAATCTTTGAGATCTACTTCAATCTTGTTTTGATGTAACATGGAAGAGGTATCGTCATTAAATAGTACTATTTAGCTTAAGCTACTTCATATAGTTGACATCTAATTGCATTATAAACTCACATGTGCTGTCTTATTGTGCTAAAGTTGCAGGGTCTGGCACTATTATAACTAAAAGGTATATATGATATTTGAGTCATTTTCTTTATGGATAAGTTACCAATTGGAGAAAAGGGAGGGTTTGTAGATAAATCAAAACAAAATCAAGCTCATTAATATTTCATGGAAAGTTGCAGTCAGGAGCCTCAGAATATGAAGAAATCCTCCAAAAACTGAGACAATCAAGTTGTAGAATTACATAATGCAATATGCATCAAGAGTGCTCTCTGTAATTTTTAAATTATCTAAGAATAAGAATCACTCATGGAAGTTACCTACCGGCTCAAACTTTTAAGCCTAAATACTTAGACAAATTGCAGTGGAAACTGAAATATTGGTTTTTGAAACCACATTGTCTTCACTTTTCTTCATACTTTAGATTTGAAGGACAAACAATCTAAGTAAAACCAAAGTCAAGTAAGTTACTAATTTTGATCTTCCAATAAGGTAATTGTCATAGCATTGGTACTGTAAAAATCCTCCTCACTAGACTCGTGAAACTTTTCAGTAAGGAACACAGGCTCCTTGGGTTGGGGTTGTGTAATACGCTTTGCCCAACTTGAAAACCCCAGACAACATGGTCTATCTTTTGGGAACTTTTGCACTCACAAGAGTCCAACTTGCAAGCATCTTAGTAGTTCAGAATCAAATGGGATAGCTGTAAGGTCCAAATTAACATCCATAAACTCTACAGGTCGTCCCTCTTTCCATAATATCCATGCCAACCCTAAAAAAACTAATATTGTGATGAGTATTACAACAACAAAAAATCAGAATTAAATTTCCTGTGATGCTAATACTGAATCACATGTGATAACTTGCAGTTACTTGCCCCAACAGATTACTACTGTGATCTGGATAGTTGAGGTTCGTATTTATGATCCCGCTCAAAATCTCTAACACTAACTCCAAAGCTAAACACATCAGAATTCATAGAGAAAAACCCATTCATTGGGTACTCAGGTAACATATAATCACTGCACATTATCAGCAGACAACATTATTCTTGTAATATTTCTTTGCAAACAAGACATTTTATAAGATTGTGTAATGGAAAAAATCTTGGTAATCCATCATATAACTTATTATGTCCCAACAATTCTTTTTGTTTTTACTGCAGAATGATCTCCTTCAAAGATATAGGCCATACCAAAAGTCAGAAAATTTGGGTTTCAATTCACTATCTAATAGAAGGTTACTAGTTTTCATATCCCAATGAATGATGGTCAATCTTGAATCTTGATTGTTAGAAAATATGTATTGTAAACACCCGATTTTGTCCATCTGATTTTCAAAATATTTTAAATATATATATAAAAATAAAAAAATTAATTAATTAAAGAGATAAAATAAAGTAAAACACACAAAAAAAAATATAATACAAAGGAAACAAAAAAAAATTGGTTTAGCCCATCAGGCCAAAAAAACACCCCTGGCCCAATTGAAAAAAAAACCCTCAGCCCAGTCCACTACCAAATCTGGCCCACCACCTCACCTGGCCCACTCCAATGACCCAGTCCAGCCCCAAACGAATCCGACCCATAACCCAGATCACACCTCTCTGCTTTTTTCCCCCTCCGCGTCTCTTTCACGATACCTTTCTGCAAAAACTACTTTCCCTTTTCCCCTTTTGGCCTTCTGTTTCCCCTCTGCTTTTGCGTTTTCGTTTGTGCCACTACTCTGTCTCCTTCCTCTGCAACAAAGCCACTCCCCTTTTACATTTCCTTTTTCTTCCGGTTTGTCCCTTTCCTCTGCTCATCCTTTCGTTTTTCACTTTGCTTTTTCCGTGTTGTCCCTTTCTCGCTGTCCACCCGATGCCTCTGCTCCTCGGTAATCTCTGCACAACACATCCTTTTCCTTTGTCTGTATCAACCACGCGGGTCACCAAGCTCTGCTACACTTCCAAACTCCAACACGCCTTCTCAGAGCCATGCGCGCAGTCCACGGTGATTTTCAGTAGATATCATGGGATTTGGCTCCCTTGGGCATCTATAAAGAAAACAGAGGAGACCAGATTGTAGGAGGAAGCTAGACGAAAGAGGATGGGGGGAAATCACCACAAAATCAGAGAGACAGAAAAATAGAGACAGAGACTGAAGGTGTTCTGGAAACCTTGGAGGGGATCGCGAATTGAAAAAAAACAGAGAGTAAGGAGAGATTGAAATCAGAAAGGCAGTTTATTTTTTTCGTTGGTTTATGGATGAGGGTTCTGATTGTTAGGCGTTGGGATACTGTTTTGTAAATCTGGAATATAGTAAGTTCATTTCTAGCTTTCGCATTTAGTCTTCAAATTCTAGAAATTGTTGATTGGTATTCATTTAGGATTCTTGCATATTCTTTAGCCGTTGATGGATTATACCCGGGGATGGTGCTTATGTGAGTTTGGTATTAGGATCTTGTGAATATTGATTGAGTGATTGTCATAATTGTTTTCACCATGTCAGATTTAATTAAGATATGTGTTTTTGAACTCAAGCTTAGGCTCATTACTCTGATCTATCAAGCTAATTCCGATCACAGTGCTATCAACACATCAGTTCCAGTATTAGCTCATATGGCAGATTCATGAACTCATTGCTTTATAGATGAATCATTTCCCTTTTTTACACACATATCTGTTGATGTTCTTAAATTCGGATTGGGTTAGAATCTGTCATACAGAAGTAGGTATAAACTAGACTCCACTATAAATCTGTTTTCATCGTGCTCTAGGATTGATTTTGAAACAATAATACTTCACAATGGAGCTGGAATTCAGTTTCTCCACCTGTTAACCTGAAGCTGTTACACCCTGGCAGAAAGGAATTTGTTTCCCCTGGTTAGGTTTGGCTGTATGTAAGGTCAGATGACAAAAAAAGAAGACATAATTTTAAACCTTTAGCTAGAGTGAAATTAACATTACAGTATCTTTCTGTCCGGTTAGGAAAAGCTTAGTTGACAATTTGGTTTATTGAAGAGCATGAATCGATGACTGTTGTAAGTTCAGGGGTGGTTTTATTTCTAGACAGAACTTGGTCAAAATAATAATAATAATAATATATGAATGTAAGTAAATAAATAAATAAGGCAAGGGACCTCACTCAATTTGTTTTTACAGAGTTCAAAGCCCAACATAATTATTTTTAAAATGGGTTCCAAAATCCAAAATTGTTCTTTTGAAATGAAAAGTGTATGATAAGACCCCAAAAGGTTTCATAAATCTGTTTTCTAAATTTCAAGAATTACAATTTGACCCCAATACTTTCATCAATTACAATTTGGCCCCAATACTTTCGTCAATTACAATTTGACCCCAATACTTTCAATAATTATAGCTTGACCCCCAATACTGGTAATTTCACTTTTACCCCGATACTCTTAATTTCAGTTTTGTCACAAATTTGGGTAAAGTTAATATTTGATTAGGAATAATAAAGGTCACAATTTTTATTTCGCTTGTGAATGTTTGAGAGATTTTTAATAGAAGTTTAAACTTCTCCAACGTCCTATTCTTCGCGGCATTCAGTGGAGTTACATACTCCCCGATGTCATAAACCTCATGGGGCATTCAGTGGGAGTTCACCTCCTCCGAGGTCCCATTTAATTCTATAGACTTTCAGTGAAATTTCGTTTTCCCAAAGTCTTAATTTTCATGGGCATTTAGTAGAGGTATGTTCTCTCCAATGTCCTAATTCGTTGCCCAGGCTTTAAGTGGAAATTTAATTTCCCTAAATGTCCTAACGTCTCACCTAATCAATTTGTCCAATTATTTCGAACTACGTTGACCTTGATCCTTTTTTGGGGTACGTAGGCACTTACTTGGTTAGGCAGGTCTAATTATTTATTTTTTTCATTTTGTCCATTATTATTTTAATAAAAAAGGGGTAATTTTAGATAGATTAAAATTCATTAAAGCACAAACAATTTAGGGTAACCGTCCTTAGAGATGGACGTTGTAGGGTGCTTAACACCTTCCCTACGTGTAATTAGACTCCTAAACTCTTCCTCTGGTTTCGAAGGCCAGTTATCCTTCTAATTAATTGGTGGCGACTCCTATTTTCTCTGCGTTTTCCCTCACGCGCTTCAAAGTCATAAAATGATGGCTATTTCACCGACCGTCACGTTGTGACAATATGCCATTACACAAATAATTCCTGAATGGGGACACTACTTACTAGTTACTCATTCTTATATCAAATAAGTCTAGAATTACAAACCCTTTGTAGGTGATACTATCTTGATATTCTAGAAACAATGACCTATAACACATTTTTCTCCTCTAGTTCCCAAAAGAACATATACTTGTTGGGAAGACATTCCTAACTTTCAAGAAACCTTTGCTGATCAACTTGAGGACAGTATGTTATTATTATTATTGTTATTATTTTGGGATAGGAAACGATATGAAAACAGCAAATGGATAAGGACTAATGGAGCAACATGGATGGGCCCTCATGAACTTCACTCATGGTATTTGCTCCCTGGCACACTTATCATAAGTTAAGTTAGGTCCATAATTTTTCCCAAATTTGGACAGTTGGAGACCTCTATATGCCCTAACCATAGACCTATATCATGATCTGATATCAACTTTGTCATTTCTTACTTTAAGGCACATGATCAGCGTAGAAAAATTACCGTTTAGGTAATAACCTACCAGTCTATAATACTCAATGCAGTTAATATCATTAGAAAACAGTTATGAATTGAATAATAAAAACAACACATACTTTAATATAAAAATTCTAAGTCAAAAATTTTGACAGGGTTTCCCTTGAAATATGGACTATTACTGGGTACAAACAGATTAATCACAAGATGGACAGACCCACCATAATTTAGACAGCCTCCATGGTAAATAACAGTTGATGTGCAAATTTTAAATGCTCGCAAGTGCACGAATCACTAATAGTCTAATGATAAGTTTACTCCGAGGTCGATCTCTCAAGGAATTGCAGTGGTTTAAATTTTTAATTATTTTCTTTAAAAACTAAATTTACCAAACACTAAAAATAAAACAAAACCAAATAAATTAAAATAAAATAAAATAAATTGAATAAAATAAAATCCTAAACACTCTAATCAAATTGTTACAAAGGTTCAAAATTAATTAAACTCACTAAAGTAGGATAATGCAAATAATAACTTTAACTGAATTAAGTTCTATGAAAATTAATGGGGTTTAGCTAATTAACCAATCATGTATTGAAATATTAAGTGGATTAAACTAAAATTCCTAAGTCGAGATTATTAATTTTTTCCACTAAAGCTAGAGAACCCAGATGATCACGGATAGCCATCACTTACAATCAACTAATTAATTTCTTTGATCCAGATAATTATTTAGTTAATTGGATTTAGTTCGAGAAAAAATACACAACCATCTAAATTTAATCAAATTAATGAATTTAATTTAAACTCTTATTCAAGAGAGCTTAATTAAGTATAGATGATGTGTTTAATACCTAATTCTCATATCTCAATTTTAATCACAAATTAGAGATGATCACTCCACAATTTATAATTAAACTGGATAAACAACAATGAACAAGAAATAATCTAAACTTGCATTAAAAACAATCCACCAAAATTTTCAATACACTCATGGTAGCTAAACTAAACACCCACAATATGTTTAGCCTTTCATAATTAAATTTAACCCAATAAACTTAATTATTAAAATCTCAAACATATTGCAAAAACATAAAAAAAAATAAAATAAAAATAGAAGATGAAAATCCTTCCCCTCTGCAACAATAATGGCGTGAACAGTGGTAGTGGTGGCCGGTGATGATCACGCAACGGCTTGTGATGGCGGTGAGATGAGATACGGCGTGAGTTGTGCAAGGGAGAAGAGAGGAGAAAAGAAAAAAAACAAAAGGGAAAAAGTAAAAGAAGATGATGGTATATGATTCCCTGAATGATGGAAATAGTAGGATACTTTATAGGGAGGAAAAGGGAAGTCCTAATCAGAGAAGAAAATTGATGGAGGAATTTTGCTGGAAAATGATAGCAACAATCCTAGTGGAATAAGGAAATTGAGAAATTTTTTTATTATTATTTTGTTTCGAAACAAGACTTCAAACTCTCCTTAGACACTTCCTGTAAATATACAAAAAACAACTCAAAGTAATATAATTCTAAAACAAAATGCATAAAAAATAAAAAAATTATAGAAAAATAATAGGATAAATATTGATTTATCAACAGTCATAAACTGGTCCATCATGGACTATATATTCTAATTACACATAACTATGTAATTATAATTATAGACCATGGAATTTATTAAAGATGCAAACAAATCCTATCCAACATTAGTTCATTGTCCAAATCTTACTCCACTACTATTTAGGGTTGTGCCCACCAATTGAATTACTAGACTCAAAGGGTGTAGACACAGCTGAAGGAGGTTCACCGGTAAATTGATATGAAAAATGTTAGAAATTGAAAGAGTGAATCACACCGACTCAGTGAAAAGAAGAAATACTTACCAAGAGATGCATGAACTCCCAGGTGTAAAATGTATTACTGTTAAAATCATTAGGTTAAAAAAAGCATCACTTCAATACATAAGGTATATCCAAATTATACTAATAATTAGCACATAGTGCACCCTACATTTGGAAAACAATATAATTTATATATTAGATAATTGTAAGCACTGGATTTTGTCCAGGCTCTGAAATAAAATAAATAAAAATAAAAATAAAAAAGAGAAAAGAAGAATTAAAAATATATATATATAAAGCAAAACAAAACAAAATAAAAGAGAGCCCAATGAACCAAAATAATCAGCCCAAAATTGAAACCTAACTTAGTGGACCAGTCCAACATGTCTTGGAGCCCAAAAGAATCAGCCCAAATCCCTATACCCTCAACCCAGTAAGCTTACCCATATCCACCAGCCCGACCCGGATCCAACCCACTCCCTTTTCCCTTGTACGTCTGAACGCAGGGCCTGTTATTCCTCATCACTTTCATTCTTTACCTTTCACCAGACCCCATGAAATGGTCTCTCACCCCTCTGAATCCTAATCCTTTTTCTGGTCCCCACTTCATCTCAGCTTCTCCTTTATCCCTGCTTTCTTCTACTGTGCCCCTGTTCAGCTTGGATTCTCCGCAGTATGCCTGCCATTCGCGACGGATCCATGCGCGGCAAGAGATGGTAACCACGTGCTCTGTCTCACCTGTTCCCCTGCCTCCCTGCAAGCCGTGACTTGCGGCATCCATGCGCGACACACCCTGATCCCAGAGAGCACCCAGCAGCGGTCTTCAAGGGATTCAGTCTCCTTTCACATCTATAAAGTGAACGAAGCCAGTCACAACGACGAGGAGAAGGAGAAGGGAAGAGCCCGAAACCGAGAGCTTCACGAGTGTTTGGGGGAAATTCTGGAAATCAAAGAAGGGGGAGGGGAACCAACTGAGGATTTCAGAAAGGGGGAAACCAAGAGCGTTTGAGGGAAAGTCTGGAGGAAAGAGGAAGAAAGGAGCATTTTCTGAAAAGGTATTCTGGGGTAGTGGTTATTTAAATGATGGTTTTCCCTTCTGTTGCTTAATACTCCGGATGTATAATTATATCTTCTTTGAACTTGTTTTTGACTCTGGATTTGTTTACTCAGAGATTCCCTGCATTATTAATTTACAGTTTTATTGCTTTCATCGGTAGTGGAATAGGTCCCCCTGATCTGTGGATTGCAGGGACTTGACGGTGTAGCCTGTTTTCTACTAGTTCTGAGTCGATGATTATAATCTGGTCCAAAGGGGGTTCTAGTTTCGCCAGTCTGTAATACCCCCTAAATCTGGTATCTAGTGGATAGACAAGTTCAAATGTTTGATTTCGTGTTTTTGTTCGATAATCTCTGGATTCTCCTTTTAACCTATACCTGTCAAATTGTTACTGCTGGTTCCAACTCTGTTTGATCATTCAACTTTAACCTTTGTGCCTTTATGATCTTGATGTCACGCCCCAATTTAGGACACGTGACCGGCGTAGGGAATTACCCTTCAGGTAATTCCCTACCAGCCTAAAATACCAATGCAGCAAATACCATTCGAAACCATTCCTAAATAAGTGATAAAGTTGAAATACCATTTCAAAAAAAATATGTTCTAAGTTAAAATTTTATTAGAAATTTCAGCAGAGTCTCCCCTGAAATATGGACTATCCCAGGGTACAAATCTGCAAAACAATTAGGTAGACATGCCCACCATAATCCAAAAGCCTCAGTGGCTTAACAGAAAAATAGAAAAAGGTCCATCATGGACTGTATGTTCAAATTACACAAATTATGCAAACAGACCAATAAATCAACAAATATAAATAAGCCCTATCTAACTTAGTCCACAACCCTCAAATAAATTCCAATACTACTATTCAGGATGATTACCTACCAAGTCAATCAGCAGGTTCAAAAGGTACAGGCGGAGCTGAAGGTAAATTCCCAATCTGTTGATCTGAAATTGTTAAAGTGAGGGGTGAGTCCACTGACTCAGTGAATAGAAATCAAACTTACAGATTGATACATAAACCCCATCCTGTAATGTGCATTACCGCTAAAGTGATGTGAAATCTCAATTTTTATACTATTAAACATAGTAAGCACCTAATGCACATTACATTCAGGAAAGAAAAACAATTCATACTTTCAAATCATATATCTACATAATGAAATTTGAAATAATAGTATATCTAATAGTACTTTAATCAAAGTATAATTTCATAGGATCCATCAATACATAGGGGAGAACCTAAATTGAGAAAACAGTGTTCCCGCTCCAAAGGATAAATCCCAACTGGAGGGTAACCCGATCCTCACCTTCGGGAACTGCACTCACCAAAGGGGAACTAAATTTCCTGTTCTCTTCAGGGCATTCTCATCCGGAGGAACCATTCACAATAACACTCACTCTTCTATCAGGAACTACACTCACTGACAGAAGTACCCTTTATCAGAAACAGCCCTCAACTGATAAAGGTTGCGACCTAGGTGCACCTAGTGGTTCTACCACCACTCTACTACGGATCCCAGATTACA